>PVKA01020127.1:0-40906 GCA_004027165.1 Ctenomys sociabilis | reverse complement strand
TCCATTCCTGCAACTCCTCGGAGCCCCTGCCCCCAAGTCTGCCCAGGGAGAAGTTTTATGACTCTTCCAGCCCCTGATCAAACACAGCACAGCCCAGTGAGTGTGAAGGAGAGCTTCTGTGCTCCCTGGTGCTCCCTGGGCCAAGGACACAACAGAGGGGAATCACAGGCTCATAGTTGTGCCAGAAAGGTTCCAGCAAAAGTGAACCGAACACAACAGCTAGATCTAGGCCAGGCATAACTGGATAATCTCAAACTTAATAGACTGGCACCCAAATCTCATTATGCACTAAGGTTGTAACAGTACCAAAGGTCAGTGCTATACAAAATGACAAAGACAAAGAGTAAAATGCAATCTCAGGTCTCAAGCCCACCAAGTGCACAGGACACTAGCTCAGCTGAAATGAATTAACAGAGGCAGAAGCAAAAAACAAGAGGAGAAAGGTACAGAGGAACTCAGACCAGAGTTAACGTCTTTAATAAAAAAACAAAATTTTGAATACATAGCATCTGAAGTAATGAATCAAATACAGAAATATGTGGGGGAAACCCAATGCCCACCCAGAACAAGTGCAGAGAACACTATTCCAGCTGAAACATATGAATTAACAGTGTCACAAGCAAAGAAACAAGGACAGAAAGGTAAACAGGAACTCAGAGCAGAAATAATTTCTGAAATAAAAAAAGAAATCTTTGAAATCATAGCATCTGAAGTAGTGAATCAGTTATGGAAATATATGGAGGAAACCCAATTTGGAAAAAACTCTGAAGTAAAAGAATTAATATCTACCTCTAAAGAAGACATGGATAAAAAAAAAATAGAGGACCTTAGAAATATGATGGATTCCTTGAATGAGCAATACAGGAAAGAAATAGATCGCATGAAGCAGAGTCAAAGAGATACAGAAGAACTTAAAATCTCAATCACGAGTCTACAAAATTGTTTGAGTGGAAGAGAAGACAGAGTTTCAGATCTTGAACACACTGGTGCAGCTAGAGAAAAGGTGAGAAAGGATCTCCTAAAAACAATGAGGGTGTAGGAAAAAATAATCCATCACCTGTAAGATGATGCCAAGATGAACAATGTGAGATTAACAGGCATCAATGAGAATGAAGGAGTCAATACAAATGATATAAAAAGAGTATGGACAGAAGTAATAGCAGAAGTATTTCCAAATATGAGGAAACAATCCAACATTCAGGTAACCAAACCATACAGAACACAAAATAACTTCAATCCAACTAAAAACATACCGAGATAGACAATAATCAAGATCCCAGAAATCCAACACAAGAATAATATACTGAGAGCTGTTAGAGAGAATAAGCAGATCACATTCAAAGGAAAACCCATCAGAATTATAACCCACTTCTCTATACAGCCAAGAAGGCAAGGAGAGCATGGAGCAGAGTTCTTCAAGTCCTTTATGAAACCAAATTCCAGCCCAGAGTTCTATACCCTGTAAAACTCTATTTCAAGTTTGATGGAGAAGTGAAATACTTCCACGACAAAGAACAACTAAAGAATTTCATGATGACAAAGCCATCCCTACACAGGCTACTGAAAGATGTATTAGACAGGGAACACAATGAACAGAACGAATGAGAACAGAAGGGAAAAAAACAGGGCAAACAAACACAGGACAAAAAGAAATAAACAACAGCAGGTAAATATCATGACACTCATAAGTCAACACATTTCAAATATAACCATCAATGTAAGTGGACTCAATTCACCAATTAAGAGAAATAGTCTGGCACAGTGGATTAGAAGCAAAACCCAACAATATGCTGTATACAAGAAACACACTTAACTCAAAAGGACATTCATAGGCTTAAAGTCAAAGGATGGAAAACAATACTATGTGCCCCAGCACCTCAGAAAAAAGCAGGAGTAGCAATTCTGTTCTCAGAGAGTCTCAACTTCAACCAAGAAGGATCAAATGAAATAAAGACAGCCACTACATATTGGTTAGGGGAAAAATTCAAGAGGAAGAGGCAACACTCATAAATATCTATGCACCAAACACAGGAGCATCCAACTATATAAGACAAATCTTAATGGACATGAAACATCTAATATCCAAGACCACAATCTTAACAGGAGACTTTAACACACCCTTATCGCAAAAAGATAGATCAACCAGACAAAAAATTAGCAAGGAAGTAGCAGAACTGAACCAGAGCTTGGAACAAATGGACCTGGTGGACATATACATAGTGTTCCACCCAACCACAGCTGAATACAGATTTTTTTTTAGCTGCACATGGGTCATTTTCCAAAATAGACCACATAGTAGTCCATAGGTCATGCTTAAGTATATGCAAGAAAACAGAAATTATCCCATGCATAGTATCCGACCACAGTGCAATGAAACTGGAAATAAGTGACAAAAGCAATCAGAAAAACCCACTAAATACATGGAAATTGATCAAAACCTTACTCAGTAATCAACGGGTCACAGATGAAATTAAACAAGAAATTCAACAATATCTACAATTCAATGAAAATTCAAACACAACTTATCAGAATTTATGGGATGTGATGAAAGCAATTCTCAGAAGAAAATCATAGCTATGAACTGACACATTAGGAAAACAGAACAGGAGCAAATAAACACCCTAATGCTGCACTGTCAATATCTAGAAAAGGAAGAACAAACCAAACTCAGAGCTCAAAGACAAAAAAAAGTCATAAATTAGAGCAGAAATTAATTCAATTGAGATGAAGAAAACAGTTCAAAGAATTAATGAATCAAAAAGCTGGTTCTTTGAAAGAGTAAACAAAATCAATAAGCCCCTAGCTAACCTCATCAAGAAGAAGAAAGAAAAAATTCAAATACAAGCAATAAGGAATGAAAAGGGTGAAATAGCCACAGTCCCAGTGGAAATTCAGAAGATTGTCAATAGCTACTTTGAGAATCTTTACACTCAAAGAACAGAAGATACAGAAGAAATGAACAGATTCCTCAAAAGGTACAAATTACCAAAACTGAATCAAGAAGATAGAATAACTCTCAATAAGCCAATAACAACCAACAAGATACAAAACATAATAAAAAGCCTGCTGACAAAGAGAAGTCCAGGTCCTGATGGATTCACAGCTGAATTCTACAAGAAATTTATAGAGGATATAATCCCCACATCCACAAACTCTTCAGTGAAACTGAAAAGGAAGCAGTCCTCCCAAAATCATTTCTGGAGGCAAGTATTATACTGATTCCAAAACGAGGGAAAGTCACAACTAAAAAAGAGAACTATAGGCCAATCTCCCTCATGAACATAGATGCAAAAATCCTCAATAAAATCCTAGCAAATAGAATACATCAAATTACCAAGAAGATCATACACCATGACCAGGTAGGATTCATTCCAGGGATGCAAGGATGGTTCAATATTCAAAAATCTATAAATATAATACACTATATTAATAGACTGAAATCTAAAAACCACAATATCATCTCAATTGATGCAGAAAAAGCTTTTGACAAAGTCCAACACTCATTCATGTTCAAAGTCCTACAGAAAATTTGAAAAATGGACTCTACCTTAACTTGATAAAAGCCATCTATGACAACCCAAAAGCTCATATAATCCTAAATGGGGAAAAACTGAAATCTTTTACTCTTAAATCAGGTACAAGACAAGGATGTCCTCTGTCACCCCTCCTATTCAATATAGTTTTGGAGTCATTAGCTACAGCCATTAGATAAGAGGGAGACATAAAAGTAATAAGAATAGGTAAAAAAGAAGTTAAATTATCACTTTTTGCAGATGACATGATCTTTACTTGGAAGACCCAAAAAGCTCCACCAAGAAGCTACTAGAATTGATACACAAATTCAGTAGCTTAACAGGATACAAAGTCAGTATTCAAAAGTCAATAGCATTCCTCTATACAGGTAACAAACACACTGAGAAGAAACTATAGAAACAATACCTTTTACAGTAGCACCACAGAAAATGAAATACCTTGGAATTTGCTTAACCAAGGAAGTCAAATATCTTTTCACAGAAAATTACAGTACCCTAAGAAAAGAGATCTTAGAGGATTTCAGAAAATAGAAAGATATTCCCTGCTCCTTCATAGAAAGAACAAACATTGTGAAGATGGCCATACTCCCAAAATTGTTGTATGGATTTAATGCAGTCCCTATCAAACTGCCACCAACATACCTCCCAGACCTAGAGAAATCATTCCTAAAATTTATTTGGAACCACAAAAGACATAGAATAGCAAAGGCAATCCTGGCCAACTAAAACAAGGCAGGAGGCATCACAATTCCTGACTTGAAATTATACTACAAAGCCACTGAGATAAAATCAACATGGTATTGGCAACAAAATAGACCTGAGGATCAATGGAATAGATTAGAAGATGCAGAGGCCTCTATGAACACACTCAGACAACTGATCTTTGACAAAGGGGCCAAACAAGCTTACTGGAAGAAAGATAGCCTCTTCAACAAATGGTGCTAGAAAACCTGGCTTTCTACATGCTGAAAACTAAAACTTGACCCAGCTTTATCACCATGCACTAGGCTAAAGTCAAAATGGATTAAAGATCTAAACATTAAAATAGAAACACTCAATCTCCTAGAAGAGACAGTAGGAGGAACTCTTAAAGACATAGGGGTAGGGAAAGAGTTCATGAACAAACATGTATTCGCACAGGAAACACTTGAAAGAATTAACAACTGGGACCAACTCTTATTGAGAAGTTTTTGCACATCAAAAGAAATTATCAACAAAGGAAAAGACAATCCACAAATTTCAAAAAAATCCTAACTAATAAGCACTCAGACAAAGGTCTGTTCTCTAGAATTTATAAAAAATTAAAATATATTAGGGCCCTCAAATTTAAAGACCCAATTCAGAAATGGGCATCTGAGATGGATACACACTTCTCAGAGGATGAAATTAAAGAAGCGAATAAATATATGTAAAAATGGTCCACATCACTAGCCATCCATGAAATGCAAGTTAAAACAACACTGAGATACCATCTCACTCCAGAAAGAATGGCTATCATAAACAAATCAACCAACAACAAATGCTGGAGAGGATATGGGGAAAAGGGAACCCTTCTCCACTGCTGGTGGCAATGTAGACTGGTGCAACCATTAAGGAGATCAGTGTGGAGAATCCTCACAAAACTAAGACTGGAAATTCCATTCAAGCCTGCTATCCCCCCTACTGGGAATTTTCCCAGAGGAACTGAAAACATCATATCATAGTGATATATGTGTACCTATGTTTATAGCAGCACAATTTGTAAAGCCAAATCTTGGAAACAAGCAAGATGCCCATCACATGAGGAATGGTTGAAAAAGATGTGGTATTTCTATACAATGGAGTAATACGCAGCTATAAAGAATGATAAACTTGAAGCATTTATATTGAAGTGGATGCCCCTTGAATGTAAACTCATAAGTGAAATAAATAAAAAAAGACCCACATGTGCAAATATCATATAGTCTCGCTTTATAAAAAAATCAAAAGAAGAAATACAAATAGAAAGATATAACAACTAAAAAGAATTTAGTCAGATAGGGTAAACTGAACTGCATATGTTGAAGGGTAGTAACCAGCTTCCCTTCTGGTTGGTTAACAACCTAAGTTTGCAGATCAAAAATTGGAGAAATGGAAAGGCTGCAAGGTCATCCAACATTTTGGCCCCAGCCTTTCAAGGTCAGTGAAGACTCAGTACATAGGAGAACCTGTACTGTAACATCATGGAACTCAGTTGTGCCCCAAATTTTCTGATCAAGGAGATTATGGGCCATAGAGGAATGTGATCAATGATCTCTAGTGTGCCTGGGGAGAGTCACATGGAATTAAAACTTTCTCTCAGGCTTTCACAGAGAGCAAACTGGTCAAGCCATGGCGGTGACTCATCCACATGGCTGACACCAACAAAAGATCTACAAAGTGAGGTAAGGGTTACAGAATAACACTGAGGGGAATTGACTGACCTCATCAGATACAAAAGTTACATTTTTTGTTATATAGGTTTTGCTTTATCTGGGTCTTAACCATCCAGCAGAAAAGTATAAAAACCAGGCATATAAAATAAGGTCATAATAAGAAGCTGAGCTGTAAATGACTCTAGTCAACAACTTCTTTGGATAACCCATTTTTATTGTGGACTCCTGGACTCTGTTGGATTGTTTTGCTGAACTCAAGCACCTATTATAATTGAATGACAATAGAATACCCATCTCTGACAGGACTAAACAAAAAAGGGGGGATATAAAGGAAGCACCATTCTGTGTTTATATAAACAGTACAGTTATGATAAATGTGCAGTACTTTTGCATAATTCTGTGAGAAGAAAGATTTGCATTAATAGTGTTTGGACATGATATCCTGTCTGCTCCTTGTACTATGGACAACCACTAGGAAGATAACAATGTAAAACGTTTTAATTATTGAAACTCTACTATAATTCAGCTTTTAAAAAAGATAAGCATACAGCTACACTCTCTTAATTCATTGAATACAGGCATCTGTTCTAATAGTGTTTATAGATAGAATATCATGTATATATCTTGTACATCTTGTACTAGGAAAACATTGTGCAGTGTATTAATTGTTGAATCTGTCCTACTAATTTGATTTGAAACTGTCTCATTGCTATTTGTTCTTCAATAAAATAAAAGAATGTTAAAAAAATACATGAGTGAATCAATGTATTTTTATTGCAATGAATGAATGAATGAATGAATGGCTTTTTATCACCTGAGCAATAAATCTCAAGTAATTCATCAGAGAGGATGAATATTACACTGAAGTTTAGGGTCTTATATCTTACTCTCTTGGCACCTGAGGATATGTCTAGCCAGGCAGGATATGGAGGGAAAGCTTCAGGTAACTCAGAAATGAAGCAGGTGTCCTGATGGCTACCTGAGTCTTCTCGGCCCTTCTTCAGAGTGTCCCTCTTATCTGTTAGAGTTTTAAATAAGGCAGAAATCTCCATCACTGTTGGATTTCGGCCAGCTTACCCGGGAAAAGCTCGCCTTGTTTACTTTCATAGTCCTCTTTATCTAAAGTATTAAGTAAGCAAACAAGATTGTGAGCTGACAGAAGTCTACACAGCAGCAAGAATGCTGGCGACACGAAGATCAACCGGGCATCCCAGCAGCAAGACAGACCAAGGTCCTCGCTAAGGTGCTGATATAGGTCAGCACCTTCCCTGGGAGCTGGGAAGGATCAGACTCCAACGAATGTCATTTATTTTGCTTTTTTGGTGTCAGGTCTTATCGGGGCTGGTGCTGGAGTCATGTTTCCTGCGTCCTGCTGCACCGTCTGCCTGTTGTTTGGAACTCGGAGCTGTGAGAGCTCTATGCAGACAGCTCGGGCTGTTTCTTAGTGCAAACAGGGCTTATGCCAGTTATGAACCAAAGGCGGTGGCTTGTAAACTCAGTGCTTATGGTCCATGGAGACATTTAAATAAAAGAAGCAGAACCTGTGTTTAGGATTCCCCGGTTTGTCATGAAGTGAATCGGGATCTACCACTCAAAAGGCCACCTTGGTGTCAGAGTTACTTTGAGGTGATGAAAGCTTTGAAAATGCCTTAAATCAGAGACTCCCTGCAGGACTCAAAAGGGATCGGTTGTTATCGACCCCCTCATTGGGAGCTACTCAAATCTCTTCTCGAAAGAAGTTGTAAAACACTTAGACAGATACCCTAACCACTCCCTTGAATCACTGCCTTCTGTGCCGTGCTGCTGCCGATGTGTCTTGTCAGCTCACTTCACAGGTCCCTGGTAACAGAACTTGAGAGGTTAGAGCAATACTGTCTCCTTCCCGACATTAGCAATACAAGCCAGCGCTGCTTCTACTTGAGAGGAAAGGAGCAGGAAGGCCAAGGATGAGAAAGAATGAAAGAAAGAGCTAAGGCTCGGCTGCCTGAGAGGGAACGAGGGCCCTGGCATGCCTGTGGCTGAGCCTGCTGCTGTGGGCGACTCTGCTTTGCCTGCCCTCAGGAGGGGCAGCTGTGGACTACAGTCCTCCTAGGCTTTTGAGCAGCAGGGTGTGGTTATGCCCACAGGGAAAGCAAGGGGGTGTGGCTAGAGAAGGTGGGGGAGAAGATGGTGCCAACGGTGTGTCAGTGGGCAGGGGGCACCTATTGAAGTCTGGGCACCTTATGCATACCTCACCCTGAGCCCACCTCTCCATAACCTACTTGCCAAATACCAGAGCCTGCCAGGGGGCAGCCCTCCAGCCCAGTGCCTCAGTGAGCGATTACATAGGCTTAGCCTGTGGTGTTGGGTGAGGCAGTTAACACAGGTGGGAAATAATGCCATGGGCACCAGGGCTGGTGCAGTGGCAAGAGGAGAAAGCAGACTGCGCAGGGACTGAATGGGAAGCTGCCTGTGGGAAGGTGTCAACTAGGAATGATCGTGAAACCTGGTGAATGTTTAAATGAAAAATTTGATTATAGTGAAAGACATATAGCTGTTAATATCCCCTCAAGATATTCAAAATAGTCTCCTCTGCTTTAAACGTACTTATTCTATTTCTCCTGCTAATGTGTCTTTTAATGTAAATATTTACTCCATTTTTTTTTTCATTTATTTTTTTTTTTTTTACTCCATCTTTTGATCAGCCCTTGTAATTTAGGGTTTTTCTTGCTTGCAAAAACTCTGGGATAAAGTCACTCATGACTCCGTTCTCTAAACACAGACCATCCTCTTCTTACGAACTCAATTCGTTCCTGAGGGTGGTTGTAACTCAGGTTGTCAACTGCTGACTCAGGATCCGCTATGTTACCTTCCAAGTCTCACTCCTATGCACAGGCAGATCTCAGTGTCTGCCGAGGGATGCTGGCCCAGGGTTTCTGCATTGACCGTGTACAGGACAGGATGTTGCTTGTGATCTGGCTGGGGCATCTCTCAGCCCACTCATTGCCAGGCTGGGTTTCAGCGATCTGGTGAAGCAGGGGTCCCTTTCCCCCCTCGGTGCTCCAAGTGCATCCTGCCCCAAGATGTGTGCTTCGCTGAGGAGGATGATCACCCCATGGAGTGGGGTGACTCCTTGGCCAAGAGTGCAGGGGTAGCTGTGCTCCCCTCCAAGAATCTCCAGACAAGCTCTTGAGGAGAGGAAGTTGTAGTGTTCCTCCCAGAACTCTTTAAGGCTTAAGTCTGTGACCTTCTAGAAGCACAAATGGCTGGCCTTTGGGTCATAACTCAAGACTTTGATCATAAGTTGTAACTAAAGTCCCTATCATAACCTGCATTGTTTGTATGTCAGACTGGTCATAACTTGAGGGTTCATTGTATCACCTCTTCTGTCCTCTATGTGTGTCCCTTCTAGTGTCTATGTATCTTGAGCAGGGCGTGGTGGCGCAGGCCTGTAATCCCAGCACTCGGGAGGATGAGGCAGGAGGATTCTTGTGAGTTTGAGACCAACCTGAGCTACAAAGTGAGCTTAAGGCCAGCCTGAACTGCATAGTGAGACCCTGTCTCAAAAAAAAAGAAAAAAAAAAAAAAAGCGTCTATGTATCTCGAAGAGATCTGCTAAACTCCAAATGGGAGTATCTCAGGTATGAAATAATTTTACCATTCAATTTTATTGGCTGTGTAGCATTATTCCACTTATCCTTATGCATTTAACAACTTTTCTAAACCAACATACTTCTATCCCCTTCAGTGGGCATGTAAATGCTGCTACCAGCAATAGCTGTGTGTCCCCCACCCCGTGTCCTTATTTTTATGAATTATAAACAGCTTTTCCATGGACAGTGACTTTCATGTAGAATTATGGATGTAGCCAAGAGTCTAGAACATGAACACACCAGACTGTTTTCTAATGACTTTGTCTCCTGGATGGCTTTTGGTGACCTGCTCTCCAGTATCGTCTCTGAGGATGTCCTTCCCCAGCACCCCAGTGACACTTGGGACCGGCACCTTGTAAAATGTTAATTTGGTAATAAAAAACATTTCTGGATTTCTTTGATTAGTAGCAAAGTTAAACTTTTTATTTTTTTGTGAAGTGATAAGCTGTACATTTTTATTTTGATTTTTTAGCCACAGCTTTTTTTTTTTTTCTTTTTCCTATATTTGGTACAGAGTCTTACTATGCAGCTCAGACTCATTGTGATCCTCCTGTTTTCAGCCTCCCGGGAATTGGGATTATGGGCGTGGCCACCATGTTGAGTCTCAGGGGTGAGGGCTCCTACAGCATGTGGTGTCAGGGATCAAACCCAGGTCCCTGTGCTTGCCAAAGCAGGTGCTTAGTCCACTGAGCTATCTCTCCAGTCCCAGAGCTTCTTTAGATACTTTTCTCTTTAGCATATGAAAGGTGACAGTGCTCTATCAGTGTTCGGTGTTGAGGTAAGCAAGTTAAGAGGAGCAGGAAGAGCTTCACTGTTTTCTTCACAGCAGGAGTCTTGGTGAGGGCATGTGGAGCACAGAGAAGATGTCTGTCCTTACAAGAGACACCATCTCCCATCCTGGCATCCAGCTCAGCTGCTCCTGCTGCGCTGGGGACAGTGCTTGTTGCCTCTCCTCAGTACTGGAGTCATGATAATCAGTGTGGAGTCTTGGGAGATGGTGGAACCTTTAAGGGGTGACACTCCATGGGAGTATTTAAGTCATCGGAAGTGCGCCCCTTGCTGGAGACCCCAACCCTTCTTTGTCTCTCTCTCCTGCTTTCTGGTCATAAATTGAAGAGTTTGCTCCAGCACTTGCTCCTCATCAGTGGCCTAAAAATAATGCCCTACCCTATCCCAGTCATGGATTGGAACCTCTAGAACTATAAGCCAAAATAAACCTTTTCTCTTAGTAAGCTGAGTGGTTTGGGTAATTTTTAGAGACAGCGAAGGAAACACATGCCTACAAGGCCATCTCACCAGATTCCTCTAAGGAATGACTGAAAAAGTCTAGCAATGGAGAGCTTATTGTTATCCCCTTTTAATTTTCATTGTAAAAACAGATTCAAGAAACCAAATGTGGTGTCACATTCCTGGTATCCTGGTGTTGCAGGCAGCATGTTAGGTAGAAATATTTTAGGCAGTCAGACAGGGTCAGGCCCTCCCCTCGAAGGAGATAACAAAGACCAGACACCTCACAACTGTGGGAGGGAGGGATGCTCCTGCTGTGAGCCAGACCTAAAGACCAAACGAATGCTAACCTCCCTAAAGATTAGCACCCGGGATTGGGATTGATCGTTACTCAGGAAGAATCATCATCTGAAGGCCGCCAGATAAGGTTCTGTTTTACATTCATGCCCCGTTTGCTACATGACTCGCTTCCCCACTTGGTCCTGGGTGTAATCAACTTTACCTGAGCAATGGTGCTTGTAATCCCATTGGTTGACTATAGTTTTGTCTCACCTCTTGTCCACCTAAGCGAGTTCTCATTCTCTCCACCTTAGCCCCGCATGGTTTTCCTCTATAAAAGTCCCTGGAAGAGACAGCTTCCCGGGGAACTACCTGCTTGGGCCCTGCTCCTGTCTCTATTGGACAGGAGCTTTCTTTCCCTCAGTAAATCTGTTCTGCTCATAATCTGTTTGTTCCTAAAATTCATTCTTCAGTTTCAGAGAACACAAACTGATCCAGGTTAGGTCGGGAGACCATTTTTCCCTATGTCATTTGGAGGTCACCCACCCGAGATCAATTTTTCTCCCTATATCACTAGCACTGGGAACACTGAGGCAGGAAGATCAGAAGTTCGAAGCCGACCTGGAGTAGACAGTAAAACTTTGTCTTAGGAAAAGAAAATGAAACATTCAAGAATAAGGGGAGAGATGTATTACATTCCTATTTCTCTGAGATAAACCTGAGTTTAAAATAACCAGAAAAAGCATTTTAATTTTTTAATGTAAATAGAATAAATGCATAAATCAGCCTCCTTTTCAAGTTTTAAAAAGGGCATGACTGTACCAGTTCCTGTTTCTGAATCCTCCAGCTGAGCAGTGGAGAGTGCCTGCATTGGGCAGCCCCGGGAGCAGGTGCCACACTTGTGCCCAGTCGTGTAGCTGATGCCCACAGCAAGTGTGCTCGGGCAGCACCTACAAGACCAAGCAAGGCCTGTGGCCCCCTGCAAGCCTCGCTCCTTTCCCTGGGGCTTGCACTCCTGTGTGGACTCAACTCAGCTTCCCCTAAGGCTCCACCAGGGCCAGGCACCTGGCTCTGAAAGCAGTGGAGAGGAAACTAAATGACTGAAAAGTTTACGTGGAATGTGACCTCCATGTCCATAGTTTGCCTACGTAGGTGTTGGGTTAATATTATCCCTTTGGGGGGCTGAGGAGAGATGGCTCAGTGGAATAAGCGCTTCCCTGGCAAGCATAAGGGCCTGAGTTCAATCCTTGGTTCCACCAAAAAAAAATATATATATGCATTATCCCTTAGTTATTCTAGACTGATAAGGTCCGCAGTTTCCCAAAGGAGTGGACAGGGAAGAGAAATGGAATGATTTCGGGGTCCAGGAGGATCCAAACTCCCTAACAGAATTTGAGATTCTCTACGGGCTAAGATAAAGATCTTCTCTGGGCTGCCTGTATTTATTAGTTACCAAAACAAGGGAGGGAAAGACAGCTCAGCAGACTAAGCACCTGCTTAGGCAAGTGCAGGGATCCATACTGAGCTGGCCACTGAGATTCAGCGTGGTGGCACATGCCTGTAATCCCGGTGCTGGGGAGGCTGAAAACAGGAGGATCACTGAGTCTAAGCTCTAGTAAGACCAGTAAGCAAATACATAAAATTAAAAAAAAAAAAAAGGGAGGAGAATGCTGAAAAAAGGCGGGTGATAGGTTTTGACCGTGTTGCAGCAGAGTAACAGGCAGAAGGAAAAAGGGAAGGGGACTTTATTATTAAAGGGAAAGGGGCTTCATTATCTTGGAGGACACAGAGAGAATTTGGGAAAATAATGAATTCTCTGGATTGGAACAAAGGGAGGCTGAGGCTTTTATGGCCTTTTACCAAGAGTGAGGCTTGAGGGGGATATACCTGAGGAGCTGATTGGAGCTGTTGGGTCTGCGCTGACCCAGATCTCCACGGGCAGGGAGGCGCCAAGAGACGAGGGTGAGAGCTCAAAAGTTTATTGAACCACGCGTGGGACCCCGCACCTAAGGCGGTTGCGGAGTGCCGAGCTGTCCTTTCAGGCAGGTTTATAAAGGCAAAAACCACAAAATCAGGAGGGGGCAAGCGCACTACAGAAGCTAATTGCATTGGTTCATAGGGGTTGACCTTTACATTGATTGGCTCAGTGCGGGGGGATTTTTCTGACAGAATAACATATTTCTGTAACGCTTGGGTAACCTTGGGGGAGCATCTTGTGGTCGTTAGGGGGTAAGAGGGAAACTTGAGCAAGCAGGTTACAGAAGCCAATAGCAATTTTTCCTTTGTCAGGATTGATAGAAGGCCTCCTGGGGGTTGCTGAGGCTTTAGAGCAACCTTGTGGTTGCCTAGTTGCACGTAACTTTCCCAGAACATTTAGCAACAGGTGAAACAAAGGGCTAAGATGGAGCTAGTCTAGCGTGGGGCTGGGTGTTGTCTTGGGACTTTTTATTTTTACCTTTACAGAGCCTTCTCTGAGTTGGCCGGAAAGGTAAAAGGAAACTAACTGCATCCTGGGCTCAGTTGGGGAAGGGGGAGGTGGTCTCTGGGAAGATAAGCTGTTGTTTTAAGGGCTTCAGCCATATTGGATGACCACCATAATAATTCAGCAATTCATACTAGGGCCATAACCTATCAGCGGGATTCTGCCCTGAATGGCAAGGATGGAAGTCTGCTCCAGAGCTTCCCCAAGGAAGGCATTCTGGTAATTTAGGAGAAATATGTCATCTCCAGGAAGGCCTCCACCCAGAAGTGAGACGCATCTGGCTACAGCCCCCTGTTAATTGAGACTGGAACCAGATGTCCTCAGCTGTGGCCTGGTCTTGTCCTTCATTTCATCTGCTACCACAGGCCTCAGTCAGTAGGAACCAGTGACTCACAAGGCCCACTCAGTGAACCCACTGCCCCTCTGCAGACAAGGGCCTAGGCCCTGGGCAGACTCCCAAGTGCGTGTGAAACGCCAATCGGTTAATAGAAATCCTGCTCAGAGCCGCTTCACAGTGTCTCCGTCATGTAGGTATTGTAAGGTGATTTTCGATTTTTATTTTTAAATGTATTTAATACAGGGCCTACAGGGTCTCACTGCATAGATTGGACTCGTAGTGATCCTCCTGTTTTTGGCCTCACAAGGGCTGGGATTACAGGCATGGGCTACCACGCCCAGTCTCAGTCTCCCTCTCAGCACACCCTGGGAGTGGGGCCGGCAGGGGACTCTGGGGGTCAAATGCCAGTCCCTGTGTCTGCCTAAGCAGCAGCTTTAGTCCGCTGAGCTATCTGGCTGGCCCTCGTAAGGCGCTTTTGATTCTGAGCCTTGTTCGTCTTGCATGTGATATCCTGAGTGAGAGCTGCTGACTGACAGGCAGTGCAGCTACAAGGAGGATGAAGTTCGAGAGTCTACAGGAGCCTCTAGGAAGAAGGCACCTGAGGAGGACAAGAGAGTCACACACCAGGGGCCGGAAGCCTAGAAGGCTGCATAGGCCGGTAGCCGGCAGGCAGCTGCTGGGGGCAGGGTGAGTGATCTGTTGTCCCACAGCCATGCGGTTGCTAGGGAAGCTCTGCTGTGACAACTGTAGCAGTGTGGAGCCTGTGGTGAGTCCTGCATCCCCCAGGAGGCAGATGGAGCCGGGCTGGAGAATCCAGGTTGGAGCTGGGCAAGAGGTAGAAGGAGGGGGAGGAAGAGGGGCTAGGGTCACTGAAACTCTCCCCGAGGCCTCTAGATACCTTCCTGGCCTAGGGAAGGGCCCCAGGGAATCTGGGAGACAAAACTGGAGGCAGCTTAGAGGCACCTGGATGCTACTTCATTTATAGTAGCCCTGGGGGCAAGCAAACAGGCTAGTTTGGTACTTGGTGGGTTGTGTTTGTTTTGCAAAACTAGGAGTTTGTGTCGAAATTTCCGTAACTATTCAATTACACCACTTGATAATTTTTCATTTTGTTCTAGAGTTTTTTCCTGAAGGTTTGGGGTTAGAATTAAACATGACATTTCTTTTGAACTCTGCTTGTTTCTGTTCATTGGCAGAAAGATACAATGTTTTTCAGTTAAATCTCAAATAGTGTAAAAATTACCTCAGCTGTCACAAAACTAATATGTGGCAAGGCTGCTTCTATTTTTTTTTTTTTTTTTTTTTTTTTTTTTTTTTTTTTTTTGTCTTTTTGAGACAGGGTCTCACTATGCAGTTCAGGCTGGCCTTAAGCTCACTTTGTAGCTCAGGCTGGTCTCGAACTCACAACAATCCTCTTACCTCATCCTCCCGAGTGCTGGGATTACAGGCCTGCGCCACCACGCCTGGCTAAAGCTGCTTCTAAATGTACGATGATGTAATGAACATCTCTTATAATTACAAAACAATGTAAATCTAGTAACAGAGAGCAGATTGCCTTTATTCCTCCAATTATTATGAAAAAGATTCAGGAAAAAAAGAAATTTGTTCCATTCTTAAAGGCTCTTAGAGAGTACATCAGGCTTGAGTCAGGATGGATACCCTGGGAATCAGGACCTGCAGAGCCCAGCTGTGTTACCTGGCTCTGGGGCATGTTGGGCGGGCAGCACTCCTAACGCTTTCCTTCCTACCTCTCCCATGGAGTTTTGTTGGAAGTTATCAATATCCACATCGCCCAGAGCTTAAAATACAAACCTTATTATCATATTTAGAGGAGAAACTTGGAAATGCGAGTCTTGGGAACACTCCACATTTGAAATAGTAAGGCAATGAGAAAGAAAGTTCCAGAGAAGCTTTAGTTCCTAGAGATAAGGGCCCCCAGGAAGAGGCTATCTGACTTTCAGAGTTGGTGGCAGCTGAGGCAGGGTTTCTAATTACATTGGAACAGACAAGGAGCTGCTGGCTTGGGGTGTGGGTGGAACCCACAACTTCAAGTGTGGTCAAGCATCCTGAGGTAGTAACCTGACCCAGATCAGGTCTTAGAGATCTAAATGGAGGAAGGGAAGACCCCAGGATCATACACACCTCCTTCTTCTGCCTGACAAGCACATGACATTGGGCTTCAGTGACCAAAGTTATAGTCCAGGAAAGACATGTAGGACCTGAACCCGGGGCTCCTGCTATCCAGTGGTCTCCTGTCAACCTGGGGCCTCACAGCACAGCGGGAGCCCTCTCGAGGCAGGCTCTCCTGCAGAGCCTGCCTGTGCTTCAGGGAGGGGCTCCTGAGCCCCTTCACCACTGCAGGGATGCCCACCAACCAGGCCTTTCCTGCTCTAAAGGTGTCATCAAGGTGCTTCTCTCGGGGACCACACCTTCACATCGCAGGAAAGTGGTCAGCTATTTGATGTTTCTTTGATGGTTCAGAAGAAGAGTCAGCAATCCAATAAAACTTCAGATTCAGCATTTTGATCCCTGTGGTGGTCCACAGGCAGAGACAGAGTAGCCTCTAGGACAGCAGCATCCCTCCTAGGTCACCCACCCGAGTGGTTCTTCTGTGACTCTGGCATCTCCTACCTGTGGGAAATGCCCTCTGGAATGCCTGGTCCTGATCACCCTCCATCTCCACCACAGGCAGTGGGGGCGCCCCTGTCTGGACATGGTAGCTGGTCCCCACCTTCACTTGAAGAGTGAGCTCCCTTCTCTTCTGAGCAGCTACCCTCCTCCATGCAGCTCCCCGGAGCAGGCAATCTTCTAAAAACAGGCAATGGAGGAGATAAGTCACTGTGTTTAAATTCGAGAAGCCTAGCAGGCCTCACCTTTCTCCCTGTGTCACTGACTTGGAACTGTGATCATACAACATGTCTTCAGCAAATAGCGACATTTCCATGGAGGAAAAATGTCCTCTGGAGGTGGTAGCTGTCAGTTCTGGGGAGGCACATTAGCCAGCTTTCTCATGAGTGAGGCACAATGCACAACACTCACAATTTAAAGTGGAAAAGTTTTGATTTGACTCAGGGGTGCCGGTGATGCCGTCCCTAATCAGCTCGCTCCAAGACAGAACCACTGTGGAAGAAGGTAGGGTAGAGCAAAGCTACTTACTTAGTTAGTGGCAACCAGGAAGCAGGGCAGGGGAACAATGCCAGAGGAACAAGAGCCAGGGAGTAGACACAGCGCCCAGAGCCACCCGCCTAGATGCAGCTAGGCACACCCAGAAATGCGCTGCATCCCCGGCCAATCACACTGACACAGCCAAGCCTCGTCACAGTGAGACCCCTGTCTCAAAAAGGCAAAAAAGAAAAGCATCATGGAGGGGATTTTTCAGAAAGGATGACTTCTCATCCCTTCTTGAGACAAAGTCAGGCAGCTGGTAGCATGACAGAGGTATTTAGGGGACACTTGTGGGGGTACTGTGAGCTGCAGGTAAGGCCTGATATGGGCCTCTTACCTCTGGAAAGATTTGGTGAAAAGACTTTGACTGGGTACCGCAGGAGAACCCGACAGGGATCTCTGGCCAGTCCGGCCTGCCTCAGTAGCGCACCAGCAAGAGACTGTGCCGTCTCTGTGGGCAGTGGAGGGACATAGGGGTCTGGGTTGGAATGCAGGAAGGCAAATGTTTCCCGAAGTGGGAAGGGTTAATGATCAGAAATAGATCATCTGCATGATGGGTCCCTCAGAAAGAGCCCCAGTAACAGTCCTTGAGTTGGGGCTTCTACACGAATTAGGGACATAGCTAAGCCCGTGAGATCTACAGAGGAGGGAACAAAGAACAGCTGCCTCTTAGCATTGGGTTTTCTTTGGGGGCAAAGACAGTGTTTTTTATTTTTATGTATCTAGTGCAGGGTCTGCAGGGTCTCACTACATAGATTAGGTTCATAGTGAGTCTCCTCTGTTCAGTCTCCCAAGCGCTGGGAGTATAGCCGCGCACTGCCACGCCTAGTGTCAATTGCTGTCTCAGTGTGCCCCGGGGGCTGGGACGGCACAGCCAGCCAGAGATCCAACCTGGGATGTTGTGCTCCAACTAAGCAGGTGCTTAGTCCACCGAGCTATCTGGCTAGGCCTTGGTTTTTTAATTTTTAAAAAAATCCTTTATTTGGTACAGTGTCTCGGTATGCAATGAGGACTAGTAGTGATCCTCCTGTCTCAGCCTCCCCAGCTCTAGGATTACAGGCATGTGCTACCACAACCAGTTTGGGTGTTGTTCAATGGGCCAGCACAGCAGGCCAGGGATTCCTGTATGGCATGGCATGCGGTACCAGGAATGAAAACCAGGTCCTTGTACTTACCGGGCATGGGCTTAAAGAACTATCTCTCTAGTTCTGGCAAAGACAGTGTTCAAATCTGATTGTGGTGCCCAGTGCACAACCCTGTCAAAGCACTAGAAAGTGCCCAGTCACACACTTTAGAAGGGTGAACTGGGGTATATGAATTACAAATACTAATTAAAAAATATTCTGCTAACCTCAGGAAGACATTAATATAAGTGCCAGTGGGAAAAGACACAGACAAAATCATGAACAGAAAAATCATGACAATTCTGCAGCCCTGTGACGTTTGGCTCTTTTGCCTAAGTTACAGTTTAGGAATCTTCTGGTTCTGCTTCTAAGAGCCTTTGACCAACCTCCTCCCCCACCCTGCACCTCTCAGTGTTTCTTGGCTACAGAAACGCAGAGCTCCAAGAGTAAAGCCAAGAATCAGAAGGAGAGCACTGTGAAGAAGCCTGGGGCTGAGGAATTCCTGGCAGTCAGAGACTGCCTCCTTTGGGGAGGGTCTCCTGTGGCCATGCTTGGAAGGACAATTTCCTTCCCAGTGGCTTTGCAGTGGGATTTAGGCGATCTTTATCTGGTTTCGTATGTGGTACCAGGAATGTATGTATGTATGTATGTATGTCCCTTCTCCTCTCTAAAGCCTTTCTACCACATAAAGCAATTATTCCCATTCTGTGTCCTCAGCAAGCGTGGGAAGGTGGCCCGTTTGTGGCCCTGGTAGCCATAGGGCTCACGCTGTACAGAGCACCGCTCCTGGGGCAAGGACTTTCTACTTGCTCTTGCAGGTGCTTTTGGAGTCAGCCTGTTCATTGAGCCTGTGCTTCTGAGGTGTGCAAGGCACAATGGACACCCTACTGCAGTCCCGACCACAGGGATATTTGTTATGAGTATGGAATATTATGGTACAAAAATGTCAAACTCTATAAACTTAACTCCTTCCAAATTTTGATACCCACTTCCTTGTAACATAGGATGTCATGAATCTTGAGGGATTTCCTGAAGAGGTCAGTGGAAAGCAGCTCCATGACAACCATTTCCATACCCATGAAGACCAAGAGAAAGCCACCCCCACAGATCCTGCTAGAGCAGGTACGTGATGGTGTTATTGTGAACAAATAGTGTTCACAATAGTGACTTTGATTTTTTTTTTTGATGTATTGGTTAATGCTCTGACAACATGGTCACGAATGGTGACAGGAAATCCACTCTGGACTATACCAAAAGACTATACAGCGGTCCCTCAGTTATCGCAGAGGTTATGAGCTAGCCCCCCACCCCCCGTCACAATAAGTGAAAATCAGCAAAGCAGCAATGTTGTATTTATTGTAGTATTTATATATATTGTAAGGCTTTATCAATCCTTCCCACTTGGGGCCGGGGGATTTATCAATCCCCAGTTCGGCAAAAAAATAAAATAAAAAAATAAATCCTTCTCACACTCTTATAAACCTTCCCCACTCTTGCAGAACTGGGGATTGAACTCAGGCCCTTGCATTTGCCAGGGAAGCACTTATTCCCCTGAGCCATCTCTCTGGCCCCACCCCTCACTTTTGAGAACACTTCTAATGTTCTTAACTATTTTCTAAACTTGCAAACCTATGTAATTTTAACAACATATGTATACTGTGTGGTACTGCAAACTCCTGTATTATAGGGGAAAATCCACTATAAATTATTTATTTATTTAAATTTCAGTATAAATTTAAATTTTTATTTATTTACAAAATTAACTTTCCTTGCAGCTCATGATTTATTCATTAAATCATTCACACATGTTTATGAGTAACTCCTATATTCATGTTTACATCAGTTTATGTAGAACAAGACTAGTAAATAGATCAGGACTCAAGATCTTGATTTAACCTGCTGTCCTTTTGTTTCCATTTACAGAAGTGACAATCTTTCAGCTTGGCTCAGTAGGGGCTGCTGATGGGCAAGGAATGCCTCAGTTATTGATAGCAGTGTTTATTCTGAAATTGTGTCTTCATGGTCTGCGGTTCTCCATTTTTAAAATATCTTCACAAGTCCCAACCACCCCATGAAAACTGAGACTATCTAAACAGCCAGTTGCTTGTCTATTGTGCCTCAATATATGAAATGAGCTGGTTTCTGTTTAAACATGATAGACTTAAAACTAAATGTCATGAATTGGAAGGACGTTGGATAGTTCAGTAGAAAGTAAAGCCAGGACTGGGGAGATGGCTGGGTGGTCTAGGCACCTCCCGAGCAGGAGCAAGGGCCCGGCTTCGATCCTTGGTGCTGTATGCTGCGCCAGCCCCAGAACCCAGGGCGTGCTGTGCTGTGCCTGAAACCGTGGTGGCACACACCTGTAATCCCTCACTGGGCAGGCTGAGGAGACAGCAGGACCACTACGAGTCTGAGCCGCTTGGTGAGACCCTGTATCAAATAAAGAAATGAATGAATGATTTTAGAAAATAGAAAAAAATAGTAAATCCAATCACACAGAAAAAGAAATCCAGAGTCCTGAAATGGAATTTCAGGGTCCAGTCTAAGCAAGAGTAACAATGATGAAACCCTTCTGATTTCTGCGGTAGGAAAACCAAACTATTACTATAGGTAGGTGAAAAGCAACATCAATTCATAAAGACTTTTCTCTAGTGAAGAACATACATACGTTCAGGAACTGAGGTTCAAGACTTGGGGCCAGGGAAATGGCTCAGTAGAATAAGTGCAAGGGCCTGAGTTCAATCCTCGCTTCCACCAAAAAAAAAAAAAAAATCAAATCAAGACTCCTGTTTTTTTTTTTTTTTTAATTTTTATACAAGTGTGTCCAATTTATTTCACTTGGTGTCAAGGTCCATCTCTTGAGGCAGAAATGTGTTTTCTCTCTCTCTTTTTTTTTTTTTTTTTGGTGGTAGCGGGGATTGAACTCAGGACCCTGTGCTTGCCAGGCAAGCACTTACTCTACTGAGCTGTCCCCAGCTCTAGACTAAAATTTTTTAAAAACCTTCAAAACAGTGAGTCTGCAAAAATTGAACTGTGAAATAACAAGGGATCACTGTAGTTCTAGGAAGATTAAAACTTCCTTTGAGCATCTAACAGTGTTTTTTTACATTCAGTTTCAGATGGATCACTACAAGTCCAATCTAGTAGTGAGACCCTGAACATCCTGTAGACCCTTTCCTAGGAATACAAAAAAAAATTAAGTTTCCTTTTACATAAATTTCCACGGAAAATATGCAAGTTGGGTCATTCAAGGCCTTGTAAAAGAACAGAATAAATTGTAACACCTGATAGTATACAAAGTCTGTCTGCATCCTGGAATTTAAAGTCCTTCCTGGTGTAGCTCCTGGTTTTGTGGCTCCCTCTGGTGGAGGAGCGGGGTAGTGGAGCACTGGGGGATGGATGCTGTGAGCCCAAACTCCTCTTGCTCTGGGCGGCCAGCGTGTGAACATCTGGGACTCTTTGGCTATGTGAGTCTTTAGGGTTCTTGTAATCCGCTCTTTAGTTCTTAACGTTTATTTTTTCATGTAGAACTGGTGTTTGTTATCAGGGACTTATTGAAGTACACCTCCGTTTTCCATGTTGTTGTTTTGTGACAAGGTCTTTGTAAGCTGTCCAACCTGGGTTCTAGCTTTCTGTCCTCTTGCTTCAGCCACCCAGAGTACTGTGACTACAGGCATGCACCACCATGTCCAGCTCATCCCTGACTTTTAAACTGAGTAACTCGGGATCCAGAGAAGAGAGGCTGTGTCCTCAATGGCCTCACTAAGGCCAGGACCCCAGAGAAAATGATCTTCCTTCATAACCCCTTGCTGCTGGGTAGATGGCTCAGTGGAATAAGCACTTCCTTGGCAAACACCAGGGCCTGAGTTCAATCCCCGGTTCTGCAAAAAAAAAAAAAAAAAAAAACATAACCCCTGCTAAAGGACTCTGGGGAAGAAAATGGCCCTCTTTTGGCCCTCCCAGCTACCGGACCTTCGAGAGGACTACTGCCTCCAGCACCAGAAGTTCCCAGTCAACAGGACTCCAGGGAACACCTCTTCTGCTTGTGGTTTTGTTTCTTTCCTCAAAATACAGCGCGGCTGGCCTACCAGGTCCAAGCCCATTCAGAGCTTCTTTCCCCTGCACATCAGCAGACACTCCCAAGGCTGTGTTTTGGCTGCTGGTCCTGTGGCTCATACTCACTACTGTCACTCTAGGAGTATAGGAGAGGCCAGATATCTCCTCTTCACCATCACCAGCTTCATGGTTGAGAAACCCATAATCAAAGACAGATTAACACGGGCAAGCACACGGATTCATTTACTGTAAGTTCATGTAGACATGGGAGACTTTGTAAGGAATCAAAGACCTAAAGAAGGGGCCAGTGACGATAGCTCAGTAGATTAAAGTGCCTGCTTTGGCAAGGTTGTTCAAATGCAGGGGTTGTGGTTCGATCCCTGGCACCATATGCCTTACCAGCCCTGTCCCCAAGGCAGGCTGAGCTAGCCAGAGTCCCGGTGACGTGGTGCAGGCCTGTAATCCCAGCACTGGGGAAGCTGAAAGCAGGAGGCTCACTATGAGTCTGCTGCAACAACAAAATACATTGAAAAAAAAACCCAAACAAACAGGGAATTATGTGTTTTTTAGGTTTACAGTGGATGAAAGTGGACAGTTGTACAGAAATTTGAGTGAATAAGGACATGTGGTCTTTTGTAATAAGCCAGGAGGACATAACAAATTACATGTCCTGATTCTGCTCTGTGACATTTCATCTTCAGAAATCAGGACAAGCTGGGTGTGTGATGCACACCTATAATCCTAGCACTCAGAAGGCTGAAGCAGGAGGAGCACACAAGTTTGAAGCCAGCCTGAATTACATACTAAATTCAAGGCCAACCTGGATTTCATAGGCGAAATCCTGTTTGAAAAAAGAAAGAAAAAATTCAAAACTAAGGAGGTTTTCCTCCTTCACATATACTGCAGGGTGGACACTCTGGCCTAAGAACCCATGACCTGCTTCCAGGAAAGTCAGAAAAGGCTTTCTTTCCTGACTTGCTCTAGGGAGCTCAGGGAGGGCCCTGCTTCTTCCAATGTTTTCTTAAATGCCAGGAGGCTGTGTGTCCTGAGCTCTTCCAGCGTCAGGGTGCCTGGTGGGTGAAGTCTGAGCCATGAACCCAGGGAAAGGGCTCTGCAAGTTGTGTGCAGGCCCAGGTGAGCATAGGGCCTCCAGCCCTGAGCTCAGGGAAAGTGGCTCCCTTCCCGTGCACCCACCATGGAGCCAAAGGCCAGCCTGCCACCCACCCTTGTGGAAACAAGGGAAACCAAACCCAACAAACCCACCTCACGCACCGTGAGGGATGGGAGCAAGGTTTCAAAAGAATTCAGCATATCCCTCCCAAAAGCAGAGCTGCAACTAATCAGCCCCTAGAAAATTCTGTGGCCACCTTCCCACATGTGTTAGCCATAATTACGACTATAATATTTTGAGCACGATATCTACTTTAACTGAATATCACGCACTTCTGTGTTACTGTTCTCCTTTAAAATTGTTTTCACTATGGTAATATATAGCAGCAAAACATTTATACCTCGGTCATGTGAAGTGCTAATTTTAGTGGCCAGAAGTACATTCTCACTGTTATTCAGCCACTGCTACCCTTCACCTGCAGAATCTGGAGGTCAAGCTCTCCCAGCTGAAGGGATCCCCACTAAAAAATACCTCTCCCTGCTCTCCCTCAGCCCTGTCACCTCTGCTCCTTTCTGTCTCTGAGACTTCGGCTGCTCTCATTGTAAGTTGAATTGGACAGTGTCTGTCTTGTCATGGCTGGTTTGTATCACTGAATACTACATCCTCAAGTTTCACCCACACTGTGGCAAGTGTCGGCATTTCCTTCCTTGCGGAGGTCAGACTCTACTCTGTTTTCATGTGTGTGCACTTAGACACCACATGTCCATTGCCCAGTCTCCTGTCAGCAGTGCTAGTTGCTTCCATGTTTTGCGTGTTGTGGATATTGCTGCTATGCACACGGGTGGGTGGACAAATGTATGAGCGTTGCTTTTGGCTCAGTCATTTGCTAAGAAAGGCTGACGCACAAAAAGACTGCAAAATGAGTTTAAAAAATACACCCTTGTGGTTTTCCAGTGAGGGGAAAGAGGCACACTAGTCTCTGTCCTGGTACATTCTGTGAGGCCATATTAGAACGCCTGGGTGTAGTGGCACAGCCCTGTAATCCCAGCACTGGGGAGCCAGAGGAAGGAGGACGGTTGTGAGCTGGAGACCAGCTGGGCTACAAAGAGAGCTCAAGGTCAGCCTGAACTGCAGAGAGACCCTGTTTCCAAAAGACCACAAAAAAGAGAAAAGGAATACCAGAGGCAGTTCCAAGGCCATGGTGCTGCAGGGAGCTGCTCTTGCATCCAGGATGCTGCCTGGTTGCTGGGTCCTCACATCAGAGCAGAAAAGCCGACCGCCTTTCAGAAAGACTCCATGCGGGTTACAAGGGCAGAGCCCCAAGGAGCCATCCCCCTCCCAGAGGCTCAGCTTCTCAACTCTGCTGCATTTGGGATTAAATTCCAATGTGTAAATTTGGGGGGACTTATTCAGACCCTAGCAACTTGTATAATCAGATAGTGTTTTTTTATTGAATTTATTTCTCTCTCTCTCTCTCTCTCTCTCTCTCTCTCTCTCTCTCTCTCTCTCTCTCTCTTTCTCTCTCTCTCTCTTTTGGTGGAACAGGGGATTGAAGTCAAGCCCTTGCGCTTACCAGAGAAGCACTTATTCCACTGAGCCATCTCCCAGCCCTATTTTTGTCCCTTTTGAGACAGGATCTTGCTTTGCTGCTCAGGCTGGCCTTGAGCTCACTGTATAGCCCAGGCTGGTCTTGAACATGTAATGATGCCCCTGCCTCAGCCTCCTGAGAGCTGGAATTACAGGCCTGGGCCACCACACCTGGCCCCAGATAGTGTTTTTAGAAAAAGAAGGGATGTGCTCACAGATTCCCATCCCAGAGAGGCCCCAAATGCTGGCACAGCTCTCAGCTGGGAGAGTTCTGTTCCTGGACCCACCCCAGTGCGGTGCGGGTGGGGGCCTGCTGTGCAGGTGGGTGCAGGGCACAGGGAGGAGCTCCCATCCACCCTGTCTGCGCAGGAGGACATGCACAGACAGAAAGTGCAGCCCATTCTTCTTTCCACAATATGTTCCGTAGCCCAGGCTTGGCCCCAGGAGGATCAAGGTTAGGTCCCCGTGAGCCTCTGGACTGTACCGTCCACCAGTCCGCACATACCTTGTTATACACAAGCTTCTGCTTAACAGCAATTCGCTTAATGTATATGTGGTTCCACTGACACTGAGCTCACTGCCACGGCCCCTGCACTCACTGGGAAGGAAGCTTCCCTGGCGCTCATGTGGCGGCTCCCTCCATCTCTGCTGGGGACTGTGCTCTGCGCCTGTCTGTGCGTGAAGAAGAGCACCCCCACACTGATTTGGGGATCACCAGCATATCTAAGGAAACAGGAGAATTTGCAAATATCGAATCTGTCAGTGCTATGGTTTGTAAATACAGCCCCTTCTGTGCTGGGCAGCACGCTCTTCACGTAGCAAGACACTGTTTAAGGATACCACTCCGAGAAGTGGATGAGGCCAGGACTCCCGAGCTGTGGCTCTGAGCACCACCCTGTGGGTCCGCTGTGCCACCCTGTGCTGGTTGTCCCCAGCTCTGTCCAGTTTACACCCTCTTTGTGCTGTGGAGTGGTTGTGATTTGTGGAGTGTATTAGTCTCATCTTGTCACAGGAACAGCACACCTGATGTATTAATGCAAGGAGAAGTTTAGTTTGGATCGTGGTTTCAGTCCTGGTTGACTGGAACATCCCGGCAGTAGGGCACAGTGGAGGAAAACTGCCCACCCCATGGCCACCAGGAAGCAGACAGCAGCGAGGCAGGGGGAAGAAGGCGCCGTCCAGGTCACCCTGGACTGGGTGCTGTCTCCGAACAGCTTGGTCAGCCATGAGCTCCCCTTCACCCCTGCAGCTCCTCCAGAAGCCCGTTCTAGATCTAAGCCATAACATGAAGTACCAGGCCTGGGGAGATAGCTCAGTAGAATAAGCGCTTGCCTCGCAAGCGCAGGGTCCTGAGTTCAATCCCCAGTACCACAAAAAACAAACACACACACACACACACAAAAAAAACCAACAAAAGAACTACATAGCACCAATGCTATCTAGTTAAAGTGTTCCTTGAAAGAAGCTTCGGATGGAAAATATAACTGTGGACAATCCCAGCTGCCTTGGTGGGAAAGGCAGCTCTAGGGTGACTTGGCAACTCCAGGTGGAGGCCTTCGGTCCACAAGCATTTGCTAAGCACCGCCTGACCTTCTGCTTGTTTGTGGGAGGAAGGAGAACTGCCCTTATGCAGTTAACTTTGTAGTGACTTGAAGTGGGTCTTTTAAAATAGCAAATAAAGATAAATCAGGTTCAAATAGGAAAGGTTATGTGTTGTGGAAGAATGCAAGGCAGGGTGCAGGGTTAGGGATTTAAACAGAAGGTGAGATGGACAGTACGGGGGGGGGGGGGCAGCACTGAGCAGGGCTTGAGGAGAAGAACCTGGCTGGGGGAACCTAGCCTGACTGTCACAGCGGGGGACCCTGAGGTGCCCTGTGGGTGAGCGGGGAACTCGGGGAACTCAAGGGAAGAGGTGTAAGGGTGAAGAGAGGCTGCACATTGAGTGTAAAGAGTAGGCAGAGTGGCAGAGACACTGTGGTCAGGAAGGTGGGGTGGTGTTTCTGCAGGATCCGGAGGAGCTTTGGCTTTGGCTCTGGGGAACTGCTGTAGGATGCAATGCCAGGGAACGGCATGAAGTTTTGCTCAATTTGCAGTTAGCAATTCCTAGAGCTCACAAGCCATTCTAAGTATGGGCATGTGTGTTGTGTGCACACCCACATGCACAGCTGAGGGGTAGGGGGATCCAACTGCTCCTGTCTCACCAGGTGATCAGGTCTTGGTAAGATGATGGGCAGCACTGCATTTCAAGAGAATCCTGGTGTGTATCACGGGCCCAAGATGCACCCTAGGAGAGGTAGTGAGCCAGGCAAGCCACACCACTGGGTCCTCTGTGGAGCTGGCACAGGAGCCCCTGCCATGGGGGAGCTGTGTCCCCTCAGAGCCCATGCACTGCAGGAGTGATCCCGGACCCCCAGAGGTGGCTTCTTTCAAATAGGGTCCAGGCAGATGAGTTAGTTTAGCTGAGCCCCTCTAGAGTGAGCAGGGTCCTACAAGAGGATCAATGCAGACACACAGAGAAGGTCATGGACAAACTGTCAGTCACTTTCCTGTCGCTGAGGTCTTAGGAGAGGTTTATTTGGGTCCTGGTCCTGGGGGTTTTACCTGATGGCTGCTGTGCTGTAAGGGGAGCATGGAGGAGTGGCTTGGCAGGCCACTGCTGCTCACACAGAGGCAGCCAGGAGGCAGAGGGCCAGAGGGAGTGCAGGAGCCAGGGACAGGAATACAGCCTTCTATGTCAGCCTGAGTGACCCGGCCCAGCCACTTCCTAACAGCACATGAACCAGTGAAGTCACCACTGAATGAATGGATCCAGGGCTGAGCACACTGCCCCCAAGATCCCATCGCCTTTCCACACGAGATTCTTAGGCCTAAACTGAAACAGAGACAGAGGCAGACTGGCACGATGTCACCACTTCCTAAGGAAAGCTGAGGGCCCTGGCCACTGCACAAGTGGGGAGAGCAGGAAGAAGCTTCTCCTGAAGCCCTCCAAAGAGCCAGGCCCTGGACACACTGTTACCTGAGCCTTCTGGCATCCAGAACTGGGGACACATTTCTGTATTGCAAATCCGCCCCACGAGTGTCACTTTGTCACTGCTGCTCTACTTCTTGAATACACTGCCCACTGGATCATTAGCTGTAGCCTCTGGGTGTACAGGATCCAGGAGGATCATCTCTGACTCTGGTGCCATCCACCAGGAGGACCCTGGCTTCATGTCAGGACTGTGCTGTGGTCCTGCCGCTCCTCATCACCATCACCAAGTCACCAGGTCTCCCCCAACACCTGCTCGTCACACTCCATCCCCACTTGTGGCCTCACCTCAGAGATTATGTCCACTCCTCTGACCCAGCCCCTTCCCTTTCCATGTGGTCTTGTGTCTGTCCTCCTTTGTGCTGCCTGTGCTTTTGCCCCGCTAGCCCTCAGCCTGGCACAGTCTCCTCAGAAAGGCCTCCTTGTCCTCTCTCTCTCTCTCTCTCTGTCCCCCTCCCACACCCACTCCTTATCATACACTGAACCTCATCCTCATGCTCAGCCCTTTTTTATTTTATTTCCTTTTGAGATGGGTTCCTGCTAAACTACTGAGTTACCCAGGCTGGACTGGAACTTGCAATTACTCTGCCTCATCCCAGACTTCTGGGATTACAAGCATGTGCCACCCCCTGGGCTCTATTTTCTCCCTTATCCAAAGCTGGTAACCCATAATCACCTTCTGACTGACTGTGGAACCTGAGCTCCAGGTTTTGAGGAAATTGCCTGCTTTGTCTTGTTCATCAGTGTTTCCTAGAAACCCAGAGCACCTGCTACATGGGAAGCATTTAATGCCTGCTTTCTAAACAGGGGAGCAGGGCAGTAGATATAGAGCCATTAGAGTTTTTAGAGGTGTATTTAGGTAGAATAAATACTGTTACATGTGCACACTGTTACATGTGTATCCAAAACAGCTACAGATTTAATGCAAGCCCTACCAAAATCCTAGTGCTGTCAGAACTAGGAAAAAAACAACCTTAAATGTTGTAGGCAACTACAAAAGACCATCAAAGCCAAAGCAATCCAGAGCAAACAGAGCATATAGTTATCACATTTCTGGATTTCAAAATACATTATTAAACAGCCGGGCGTGGTGGCGCATGCTTATAATCCCAGCACTCGGGAGGCTGAGGCAGGAGGATTGTTGTGAGTTCGAGACCAGCCTGAGCTACAAAGTGAGCTTAAAGCCAGCCTGAACTGCATAGCGAGACCCTGTCTCAAAAAAGACAAAAAAAAAAAAAAAAAAAAAAATTATTAAACTATCATAACAAGAGCAGCATGTACTGGCATAAAGACAGTCCTCTTGAGCAGCATAGAAAGCCCAGAGATAAGCACAAGTGACTTTGCTAAATTGATTTAGACCAAGGTGCCAGAGAACAGACCCTGCGGGAAGGGCCAGGCTCTTCAATAAATGGTGATGGGAAAGTTGGATATATGTGTGGCATGAAATTGGATGCTACCTCATATTATACACAAAATTCGGCTCAAACTGAATGAAACATTTAAGCTTAGGATTCACAATTGTAACACTACTAAAATAAAATAGGAGAACAACTTCATGATATTGTTCTGGAACATGATTTTCAAATGGGATTGCAAAAGCACAAGAAACAAAGGCCAAAATAGACAGCAGCGCTGACTCAAACTAGGAAGGTGCTGCACAGCAAAAGAGACAAGCAAGGTGCAGAGAGACCCACGGACGGAGAGAGATCACTTGCAGACACATCCGATAAGGGGCTAATATCCGAACTATAGGAGGAACTAAAATGTCCATCACCAGAAAACAACCTGATTTAAAAATGGGAAAGGCTGAAAACAGGAGGGTCACAAGTCCGATCTGTATAGTGATACCCTGTAGATCCTATATGAAGTATATAAAATAAGAATGGGAAACATTTTGAACATTTTTCAAAACAAGCGATACAGGTGGTCAATAAATATAGGAAGTGTCCAACATGTCTCTCTCTCTCTCTCTCTCTCTCTCTTTCTCTCTCTCTCTCTCTTTTTCTCTCTTGCTCTCTCTCTCTCTCTTTTTGTATTTTAGAGCAGGGTGTTCAGGGTCTCCCATTAGATGGGACTCATAGTGATCTGCCTTTTACAACCTCCCAAGACCTGGGATTACAGGCACGCACCACCACACTCAGTCTCAATTGCTGGCTCAGTGTACCCGGGAGGCAGGGCCAGCACAGCAGGTCTGGGGATGGAACCCCAGGCCTCTGTGCCGGCTTGCAACATCTCTAATCAACAGAAAAATGCAAGTTTAACCCACAGTGAGGTATTGCCTCTTCCCTACTGAATGCGTATGAAGCCACATGCCTTTAGATGGCACCTCTATCTCTACTAGGAACATTTGTGTGTGAAACATAACCAAAACAACAACTCAAGGTCACGGGTGTGTTTCCTTCAGTTCCAAGCCTTTACCCTGCCCCACCTGTCTTTGCAAGTTGGTTTCCTGTGGCACAGATAATTTCTCTAGCTAGTAAGAAGCAACATCTCCAACCTGCTGTTCCTTTATAGGAACAATGCAAGTTTTGCAGCACTTGGGACTCACACTAACTCTTGAGGACCCTGGGTCTCCAGTCTGGTCCTCACCCAGCAGAGACCTGTCAGAAAGGCCATATCTTGGGTCCCACCTGGTCCTGCTGCTTCAGTCTACTGCCCTGGGCCTCTGTAAGCCACTGTTAAAAACCCTCCAGGCGATTCTGACACTCACTCAAGGTTTAGAACAGCTCCAGAGGAGCTGGAGGAGGTTAAATAAAGACATCACCTGAAGGCTTTGAAGACCATGTTTACACCTTCCAGAAAACTCCTTGATGTGGAAATAATTCTGTAAATCACTTGACTGGACTCTGAAAGTCAAGCCAGGAATCCATTCCCAGGCTCTGAGAGCTCCCACCTCCCCCAGCATAGCCCTGGGCACCTTGATGGGATTAAAAATACACCAAAAACCTTTCTGTTGATAATACTTACTGTCAAGTATCACTGTCCTCACAGGAGGTCATTAGCATTCGATTAATATGTGCATAAAATGTTGTCTGGGCCAAATACACAAATTGGGAAATCAAAGAGGATCCTTTCACACCTTTTGCTGGCTTCATCCTGAACATTTATTTGTTTTAAAACAACTTCCTCAGGGAATTTCCTTCCTAAAAGAAACTCTTCTCCATTTTAAAGGAAAATTACCCCCTCTTCCCCTCTCAACAGATTTCTGACAGCAGCCCCATAACCAAAGCCAAGGAGGGGTGCAACTGATTCCCCCCCCCCTTTTTTTTTTCAAAGTTGTAGGTGAGATTCTAGAAAATGTTCTCAGGGAATTTAAAAGCTACAAAGACTTGCATTTTGGATGACATACTAATACTTGACAAGTGCTTATGCTTTTCTGTTAATTAATTACTGAAAGGCAGTAACTTCAGAGCCGTGGTCCTAGGAGAAAATCATAAAGGTCTTTATGGGCATTAAGGAATGGCCTTTCTGCTAGAAGTTGCATCCTATCGTTATAATGACACGAAAAGTAAAGATGGAAAAAAAATGTTACTTAATGCAAAGACTGAAGGTGTTTAATGATCTAAGGAAATATAGTAATCTTGTTCCAAACTTTTTTATTCATTTATTTTATTTTCTTTAATTGAGAAACTACTATCAATGGGATAGTTTCAAAGCTTATTAGTAGGACAGTTTCAATAATTAATGCACCGTACATTGTTATCTTCTTTGTGGTTATCCATAGTCCAAGAAGCAGACAGGGTATCCTGTCCAAAGACTTATTTGTACAAATCTTCTCATTGAGTTAAGTGAAAGTAGCTGTATATTTATCCTAACTATTCTGTATATACAAATGCAAAATGGTCTTTCCTTTGTAGCTGCTTTTTTTGGTTTAGTCCTGTCAGAGATGGGTATCCTATTGGCATCTAAATACTATCGTCATTCCAAACTTCCAAGTGCATGCCGGGCGTGGTGGCGCATGCCTGTAATCCCAGCACTCGGGAGGCTGAGGCAGGAGGATTGTTGTGAGTTCGAGACCAGCCTGAGCTACAAAGTGAGCTTAAAGCCAGCCTGAACTGCATAGCGAGACCCTGTCTCAAAAAGACAAAAAAAAAAAAAAAAAAAAAAAAAAAAAAAAAAAAAACTTCCAAGTGCAGTGGTTTGCCGGGTCTTGTTTTGTTTTGTGACAGAAAATTGTCTCTAAGTCTGACTCATTGAATATCTTCAAGGTTATTACTTAATTTTGTAGTGACCTCATTTTTCTCAGAACCAAAGATATGAAAATTTGTACTTTAGAAACCGGTTCACAGCAGGCACAGGGCCTGGCAACCAAGTGGGGGTGCATGTCCAGTCCCACATTTTTTACCCCCTTTGCAGTCTGGAAGAGTTGCTGTCAGATCATTACAGATTTTTTTTTTTTTGGTGGAACTGGGGATTGAACTCAGGCCCTTGCACTTGCTAGGGAAGCGCTTATTCCACTGAGCCATCTCCCTGGCCCCAGATCACTATACATTCTAATAGTCCTCACTGAATTTTAATCACAGGATAACTCCATTTTCTTGCTAATTGGAAGCAAGTGGAGCAAAAACCAAGGAACTCTCATGCTGTGGCAGGGTCTGGGGAGAGGGTTAGACTCCCAGGTGCACTGGCCCAGTAGGAACTCAGCCTACTTTTTATAACGGGAGAAATGCAAAGTTTGAAGTATGCTGAGACAGAGGAGGGGGAATTTGTATGTTGGCGCCCTACATTTTAGGCTTTCTTGGCTATTGTCTTTTCTGGCCTCAGTTTCCAAATTTCAAGAGCTGCATTCATGCGGGTAAGCTCCTCAAGTGTATGTCACCCATTTTCCTGTCATTTCTCAGTCTCTGAGACTAAGGCCTTTAGTAGGTATCAATAGGCAAAGAACGGTTCTGCATTTACATAGTTTGAAAAATGACATTTGATGTTGGCCAGCATCACAGTGGGTTCTAATTTAGCTTCTTGAGAGCTCACAACAGTCTTTTAGCAAACAGCTGCCCTTCAGCAAAGAGCCAGATTGCGTGGGCATCTGGAGGGAGGGTCTTCCTCCCTCACCTGAGAAAGGGACCAGAGCGCAAAGCTCAAAGCAGGAAGCATGGAGTAGGTATCTGCTCTGTCCTTCCTGGGAAGTTAGGTTGGCTGTCGTGCTTGTGGCACCTTCATGTGCAAAGCAGTTCAAGCCAGGCTGTAGGAGGAGATACAGAACAGGCAATGGCACAGGCAGTCAGGTATAGTTGATGCTAGTGGCTGTTAAGGAGAGAAAAGGCCTTTAGACTTTGGATAGAAGAAGGAGAGGACTCACCTGGGGTTGCATGCTGTTCTAGGGAAAGGCCTCAGCAAGCCTCCTCCTGGTGGTGCTGTCCTGGGCTCCTTCTTAGGTTAAGCTCAGTCAAGTGAGGTGGCGAAAGGGCATTGGTAACCAGTTTAGAACATATCACATTGGGGCAGTGATCTGTATGGAGTACTAGACTCAGGGCTCAGCACTCCACTCCAGAAAGAGAGCCAAAGTTAGATAAGTTCTATATCTAACAAACCTTGAGCAAAACACCGTGGAGAAAGGGTGTGAGACAGCATCCATATCAGCCTTCACTTCAATTGACACCTCATGCACCTCGTCCAAACTACAAGGGAGATAAGTGGGGAGGAACCTGTTGTTTTTAATGGAAAACTTTGTTTGTCTCAGTGGTGGAGAAAATGTTAATTTTTTCCTATTGCAGATATAAATGGTATAATCAGAGAAACAGTAATTAGGCTTACCCGAACAATATTATAAAGAACTTTATTTATAATGAAAAAAGATTCATAAGAAAATGACATTTAAAAATAGTAAATGTGAAATGATAAAACTTTATGCTCCAAATGTACATGAATTGGTAGTAGGGACAGATGTGAGTCTGTAAGTTTGCTGAACCCAAGTGCATATTCAGGAATAACAGGTTGCATTAAGCTCAGAACTGCTCATGCTGCAGAGGAACAAGGTCAGCTTTTCTCTCTGCAGATGGCAGGGGCAGAACCAGGATGAGGACTCAGGGAAGAGGGGCTAGAAATGATGGACCTATATATGAAAAACTTCTTTTCCTCTTGTAAATTTAATCAGACACTTTTCAGAAAGTTAAAAACAGGGATCTCACATAAGTAAAACAATAAATGTAAGATCCAGGAGATAGCTCAGCGGAACAAGTGCTTGCCTGGGCTTAAAAAAAAAGTATGTCTGGGAAATTTATCAGCCCCCATGTTAAAATAAAAAATAAAGAGCTGGGAATACAGCTCACTATGTAACTCCTGGGTTCAATCCCCAGTAGCAAAATAAATCAACATTTTTTTTTGGCAGAAGCAGGGATTGAACTCAAGGCCTTGTGCTTGCCAGGAAAGTGCTTATTTTACTGAGCCATCTCCCTGGCCTTTAAAGAAGTAAGTTTAATCCAACTAAACAGTTAATAAGGGAATAAAAATTAAGTACTAATACTAATTCAAAAAGAGCCTGTGAGGAGGAGGGCCTTACAAGAGGATAAACCATTACATTGGTCATCTGGTTGTTTTTTCCACAGGATAGAACTTTGTAACTCTGGCAGAATTCAACATGTGACTTCACTAGCTCTTAAACCTTGAAGTTCCAGTTTTGGATTCTGGTTCAATTAAAATCAGCAAGCAATGAACAATTAGTCCCGCTACACATACCCACCTGGGGAAACCACTGATGGGCCAGCTGAAGAGTCACCATCAGGTATCCACAAGAGTTACCACCTGCCTTTTAACCTTTTCCAAATTTGGGGTAATTTGTCATAATCTCAAAATATTTTAAAAAGCAATTTTATATTTGTATACGTCTTTATATGTTCCATCAAAATATTGATTTGAAAGAAATGGTCATAATTTGATGATGAGTCTGGGATATACAAAATCCAGTATGTACATACTATAATTTCTAACAGCTGAGATGACAATTCCCACGGTAATGACCTTTCCACTGGCTTCCAATGTTTGCATGGTTTGAATGTCTATCTTAGCCAATAGCAAGCCCTGGAGTGCCAGCAGGGGTCAATGGAGGGGGGACCTGGGGAGAAGGATAGAGCTTCTTACATAGTAGAAGGTCTGACGTGACACACTTATTCTGAGGAATCAGTGTGCGTGACTTCTTTCTCAAAACCAAGGGAAAATCTTCCAGGGCCCTCAAGAATGGTGGAAGAAAAATCTACCTGGACACCTGCTGCCTTTCTTTGAGGGGCCAGACTCACAATGAAAGGCAAAGGAAAACCAAGAAAGTGTTTCTAGATGGCTCAAGAAAGAAAACAACAAAAGTAGAATGCACACATCTTTTTCTGGAGCACTGGCTGTCCATTTGGGTGATTTTCTGTTGGGACTCTACTTTTCTAAGGCAATGCTTAACTGAGGCTGGCGACAGAGGAGGGTTAGAGGAGGTTGGCCTGGAAGTGAGGCTAGGTGAAACGGAAAACTGTGATTTTATTTTTATGTTATTAGAGTCTAAAACAAACATGCACATATATTAATGTGATGTTTGAAATTAAAATTCTAGGGGCTCTAACATTTTAGATGTGTAAGAGGCCACGTAATCTAGTTCATTTTATCTAGAAGTTTTAGCCTCAAAGCCAATATTGTTGCCTTAAAACTAAAAATAATAATTAGTACCTATAAGCCCTCTGTTATATTCATGTACTCTGAGTTCTAATTTAATTAGTCAATGAGATGATGATTTCATTGTAGATACTTAGTCACGTTATCCTAGCTAATGTTCAGAGTACAGCACATGAAATACACAAATGAAGGTATTTTTTAATTAATTCTCATTGAGAAAGGGCAGAATTGACAGAAACATAAAGGGACACATACACATCCAGAAGACAGTGGACTCGCCTTTTGTCCCACATATTTCACTCCGGTTCCTTAGGATTGGTCAATTGAGGAGGCTGTCATCTCTCCTTAATTTTGTCAGTGTATCCATGAGGATGTCTTTGTAATTAATCTTCTCAAAGAGAGTTTATCACACATGAGGAGGTCGTGGAAAAACAACTCTCCAGGTTTAGATAATGCTTAGAGAATACTTGCTCGCTCACAAACACCTACCATTCATTTACTCGGACACCACTTTCCCATGTACTTCCTAAAATGTCAAGGCAAACACGAATAACAGTGGGTCGCAGGTCCTTAGCGTCACTCTAGGTTCCTAGGCCTCTCTCGGTGTGTGGTCCGCTGCACCTGGAGGATGAGGCCCGCCGGAGAGGCCGACACCCAGGGCAGCAGTGGACGCTGTCGCCCCCAGAGGGGCACAGGCGCCGCTGCACCAGGACCGGACCAGGAGCAGTGGGCGCGTGTGCAGGGACCTGCGGAGCAGTGCCTGTGGGGTCGCGGATGGGGAAGGAGCTGTCACTGACGCGGGTGGCGATGCAAGCCTCTAATCCCAGCACTCAGGGAGGTTCAGGCGGGAGGATCTCAAGTTTGATCCCAGGCCCTGCAAAGAAGGGATATAGTTCAGTATGAAGGCCTTGTGTGTGTGTGTGTGTGTGTGTTGGGGAGGGGGCGCAGGGAAACAAATCAAAACAAAACGAACTTTGTTATTTAAAAAATCAAAACCAATTCTGTTATCGCAGTTCAGTCAGAAAAGTATGAAGGGTTTGCTCGACAAATCGCTGCTCCTTAAAAACAATCTTGAGAGAATAATCTGCAGTTTGAGGGGTTCCAAGGAGTATCTGGTGACTCAAGAGTTGCTCTCTACGCAAAACGACTTCAGGGGCCGGGAGATGGCTCAGTAGAATAAGCGCTTCCCTGGCAAGCGTAAGAGCCTGAGTTCAATCCCTGGTTCCACAAAAAAAAAAAAAAAAAAAAAAAAAAAAAAACCGCAACGACTTCAAAAGACCCCCGAGGACCCGGTCCACCGCACACTGCAGTTTCCCGGTGCGATTTCGGGTGCCCTTCACGCTGGAGTAGGAGAGCAGAGCGAGGCAGGGACCCCACCCCGGGGTTCCCGGGCTCCTCGGCCCTCAGTCCCCAGCCCGGGGGACCGCGGCGGCTTCCGGTGTTGCGCCCCTCCTCTCGGCGGACCCGGGCGCCCCCGGCAGCGGTCCCCGCTGCGCGCTCATTAGCGCCCACTCTTCTTAATGGCTTCCTGTGGCTGGGTGTTTACTTGTCATTTGTTTGCAGCTTTGTTTCCCAGCTACCTCTAGACCCCAGCCTGGCCACGCTCTCCACCCGGGTTTGAAGGCTGCGTCGCGAGAGTTGCCGGGGTGCCTGAGCCGCGCCTCACCCGGGCCCCGCCGCCTGCGGTCGCCTCCGCGGTCCCGCATCTACCTGGTAGGGTCCGACTGCGCGCCGAGCTCAGCCCCGTGTGGGCCCGGGGGTCCTGGGCGCCACGCCGCCCTCCCGAGGACCCGCGCGCTGCGTGGGCGGGATGGGCCAGGAACTTGGGGGCTCGATCCTTAGGGTGCTCTGGGCATCCTGGGTCGGGGCTGGGCGCTGGGGGAGACTCCAGGGACAGCCTCACCTGTAACCTTCCCACCTTCTCGGGATGCCTCTGGAATCTCCAGGGATCTTCCTGTCCTTTAAAAGCCACGTTTCGGAAGGATAGAAGCGCTTCCTGCAGGGGGAGAGGGAGTCCTGCCTCTGGGACCAACTCCTGATGTCCGAGGTAGTCAGTTTCCACATAAAACCACGTCACAGAAACCTCTCCTTTCTGCTCTGGAAATTAGACTGGGGGCAGAACAACTGATAAAAGTGAACTGCATTTTTGTCATTCCCAAAGAAAAAGAAAAACAAAACAAAAATACACAGCTATTTCTTTTAAAAAGTCCTGTGATACCTGTTTCTTTTCTTCATTAGTCCATTACGTAAATTCTTAGCCTTTCTATTGGTCTAAGCGACTAGAATAGTCATCTGTACCAGGAATCACTTACTCAAATTGAGCTCAGTGTTGGGTCAGTTTTCACAAAAAGAATTCACAGATACCAGTGAGCACGGTCCCAGGTTACTGAGCGAGGGCTGGAGGAATCCCGTTTCTATTACAAGGAATGGAATGGGGTCCCCAGTGCACAGCTCCTTCCCTGTCTCTGCCTCTTCAACCAGTTTTGTCTGTGACTCAATTCCTTGCTCTACTGCCTGGCTCCAGAATCACATACAAAAACCATTCACAGCTCCAATTAAGTTTATTGTAATTTTGACTTTTGAAATATGGAAAATGACCCTGGTTCTGAAAAAAAAAAGAAAGAAAAATGGAAAATGGAACCCCACAGTTAAGTCCCCGAGGCCTAGAGGGCTCTTCTGGGACAGTGTTTAAAGGTAATTCAGGGGCCAGGGAGATGGCTCAGTAGAATAAGTGCTTGCCTGGCAAGCGCAAAGGCCTGAGTTCAATCCCTGGTTCAAAAAACAAAAACAAAACTGGGTAGGTCAGATCGTCCTTCCTGAAGTTGGCATTTGGGTGCCTGCTTCATATCTGGAGAAATGAAATTATATTTGCAACAGTGGGAGCCCCTGGGCCTATTTTCACTGTACCAGATTTTATTCCAAGCCGCACAGCATACATAGTAATTGGTTTAAAAATCTAAGACAGATGGAACTAGGAACAGAACTTCCAGGGCAACATATTCTTTCGCCTCCCATGGTCGTAGAATTTGTGTCTCATTTCATCCACAAAACTACCTCACCACCAGCCCTCTCCTAGGAATTCCCACACAGTAATTCCTGTTGGCTATTAATGAGCTAAATAAGAAGTATAAAGGTCCACCTGCCTTCACATTGTTCCCTTTAATTTTTTTGTGGTACTGGGGATTGAACTCAGGACCCTGTGCTTGCCAGGCAGGCACTTATTCTACTGAGTTATCTCCCCTGCCATTCCCTTTAATTTTAAAATGTACATGAATCCATAGAAATTAGGGATAGAGATGTCCAACTATGTGGTATGACTTGCTTTTAATATGTTACTGTTGAAACTCACCTTTTCTTGTTTTTAATAAATTACTGTTGAAACTCACCCTTTCTTGTCCAGGTAAGCTGCAAATTCCCTAGACATTATATTCAGATGGGTAGGCAGTGCCTAAATTCTTCAGTCACTCTCTGACTTGAAATTGGTCATTAAAAAATGTCACTTGGATATATATATATATTTTTTTTTTTTTTTTCCTCCCTACCTTTGAAATTGAGATTGTAGGGTTGCAAAATGAGTTAACCAAATGTGGGATCTTGAAGAACATGAGCGACTGTGAAGATTTTTGGAAGATGATTCAGGAGGAAGCCCATGGAGCAGAAATCAGAGAAAAGCTCCAGAAAATAAAAGCTAAAAGTTTGTATATTTCCTATATTTTATTGTGTATACTTATATTTTTTAATAGGTGTGCTAAGTTCTTTTCGGTTGGTTGAGTAGTGACATCCTCTGTCTTAGAGTTGAGTGAAGATCTCAGGACAACTCATTTTTAAAGACTTCGAAGCTATCTCAATTAAGGCTTTGCTTCCTTAGTGAAATAAGAACTGGAAAACTCTGCCCATGTGCCTGATGTTTCACTTCAGTGATCTCAAGCAGTTGCGGGGGTTGTCAGGAGACAGGACACAGAGAGAGACAAATCCACCATTCCCCATAGCACTGCTGCTTCTCTCTCGCCACAAGAGAAGAAACTCATTACGGTACATGTGGAGTGTCTTAGTTACTCTTCTCATTGCTCGGACAAAATACCTGACACCCAAGATCAAAGGAGAAAAGCTTTATTTGGCTTATAGCTTGTAGCAGTTTCAGTCCATACTTGGCTGGCTCCAAGGTGTGATGGCCTGACTGAGGGCCATTACAGAGAACAGTCCATGGTGGGAAGACAGTAGCAAAGCAATGAGACTGGGAGGAGACAAGGCTCTTGCTGTCATTTATAGGTATGCGGGCTATGCACACTGGGGCTGGTATAGCGCTCACACTCTTAGTCCTAGCATAGCCAGGACTACGCCAAGCCAATCAGCAGACTGATTTACTAATAACATAACTTTAATCTCAGCATCACAAACTTTAGATCAGCCACCTCTGAAAAAGGCTGATGATTGCATGAGGCTTTGGGGGACGTCTAAATACAATCTATAACACAAAGCGTTTACCTCTTACCAAGAACTGTGCACAAATACACATGATAAGTGGCTAAAGGACAAAGGCCATGTTCCCAAAAAGCATTTGAACATATGTGAGCATAAGATTTTAAAATGAGGCTACAGGAAATTTGCAAGATGAACTTACTTTTCTGAGTCATAATAACTATTAAAGTCCCAGGCCTGCCATGCTGGCCCCATCCCTGGACACACAGATGGCAATGGAGACTGGACATGGTGGTGCACACCTATAATCCCAGCATATGGGAGGCTGTAAACAGAAGAATGTATCATTTCCAATTTTTTTAATTAAATTTTTATATTCTGTCTCTCTGTTTCTGTCTCTGTCTCTCTCTCAGTGTATCATTTCTAATTTTTTTTACTAATTTTTTGTATTCTCTCTGTCTCTCTCTCTCTCTGTTTCTCTCTCTCCCTCGCTCTCTGTCTCTCTCTGTCTCTCTCTCTCTCTCTCTCTCTCTCTCTCTCTCTCTCTCTCTCTCTCTCTCAACTGGGGATTGAACTCAGGCCCTTGCACTTGCCAGGCAAGCGCTCATTCTACTGAGCTATCTCCCTGGACCCCTTGTACTGTGTTTAAGAATAAAAATTAAGCAGAAAAAGTCCAGGCGTGGTGGCACATGCCGGTAATCCCAGCACTCGGGAGGCTGAGGCAGGAGGATTGTTGTGAGTTCAAGACCAGCCTGAGCTACAAAGTGAGCTTAAGGCCAGCCTGAACTGCATAGTGAGACCCTGCCTCAAAAAGAAAGAAAAAAAAAAAAAATTAAACAGAAAAAATAAAGTCTTACACTTGCAGATTTCTTAAGTAATCCAACATGAAAAGTTATCTTTCAGAGAAGATTTAAACATTCATTGTTAGTAAAGTGAACTTTTT
>PVKA01020126.1:0-40915 GCA_004027165.1 Ctenomys sociabilis | reverse complement strand
TTCTAACTATATAGCAGGTAGTGTTAAGTTCCTGTGATTTCTACATTTTTAAAAATTTTGGATTGTTAATCCTCTTTGATTAAAAATAATAAAATTTCATTTGCTTGGTTTGACCTGTGAAGCTGACGTGATCTCTTTGTTGCTCACTAGACATTTGTTTTGTTTGAGCCGTGAGCTTTCACAAGACTGGTGGCTCTTGGTGGCCACATGTAATTATCTTCTTTGCTTCTACAAGTAAATCTGTACGGCACCTCTGTGGGGTTATCTTGGGGCATATCTGTGTGCATCGTTGTCTCCTACAGCTTCATCAAGGGCTGGGTGAAGGGATTAAAGTTTTGGTGGCAGGGTAGTATCTCCTTCCAGATAATGTTTGTGGTATCTTTCTGTTGTCCTGTTGTGGGGTGGGAGGGAAGGAACTTCGGTAGCCCACGATTCTCACATGCTGTGATTCCCTGTACACATGTTGGCCTGGCAAAGATACTGGGACTCAGTTAACTTCAAACTAAAAAAGAATGTTAGACAGCTTGGCCAGTGTTTTCATTAATATTTTACTATCAACTCATGTATTTCTAAGTAACAAAATACTTACATGTTTTCTGCAAAATTCCAGTGCACCAAGAGTTAAACAAAAGGAACAACTAACCATTGGGAAATAGCAGTGTCTGTGGTTTGGGGGCCTCAGCACCATAATGACCCCTGGGAGGCTGACCAAAGCTGTATATTTGAAGATGGCATAGCTGGAACTTGATCTTACTAACATAAGCAGGAAGCGCACTTCTCCTTTGCCATGTTGCTCTGGTGCTGTTACATGTGGATAAGGCAGTTGGTCAGCATGTCAACAGCCTGTGTGGTGGTCCTGCGGGTAAGGGATGAAAATTCTGTGCTGCCTGTTACAGCTTACATCTAGATGGCCTCCCAGAGTCTCATGTGCCAATAGGTGGGACTTTTGGAAGTACCTGGATTGTGATTGATCTACTTGATTGGTTGAGCATAGTTCTGGGTGTGTCTGATGGATTTACTAAGAGGGAACACTCTCCCTGGGTGTGGGTGGCATCGACCAATAAGGTTTGGAGCCTGGGTGGACTAGAAAAGGAAGAAAGGAAGTCTTGCTGCCTCCTCTGCCTGGCCTTGCATGGACTATTTCTCCTCTGCCATGCCCTTTTGTCTGCCTAGCTCTCCCCGTCTGCCCAGCTTTTCCACAGGCTCAAAGCTCTGGCTAGGTCCTGGGTACTATCCCTGACTCTGACCAGGGGCTGTAGGGAATGCAGGAGGAGGCAGGCCCCTTTGCCGGAAAAGGGGAATTGTAAAAGGGAGAAATGAGATTGTTTTGCAATCTGAGAGACCAGTGATTACTGTTGAAGAGGGCCTGAAACCTGCTGGGAAGGGGATTCTGTCCCTTGGTGTGCCTGCCTTGACCTGACACCTTCTGCTGCTGCTGTGGGCCCTTGCTAGGTAGGTCTGCCTTGGCTAGGTCCCATCCTCAGAGCACTGCGACTAGCTCCAGGTATGGGCTGATGACCCTGTCCCCAGCCATTATAGCTGTTTGGTTCTGTGACTAAGGTCCCCTGGGTCACAGGGAACTATTGGTAAGCAGAACCACTGACTTTTGCCTAAGCAAAGCTGTTAAGGAGTTTAGTTAACTTAATGAAAAGGAGCAAATGTGTGTCAGGCTGTCAGGTAAGATTATTATGGATTGGAAGCATTTAGTCCTCCCTGTAGAACAGAAATGAATGTGCCCTGTCGACCCCATTGTACAGGTGAAAACATGGGCAGGGAGAGAGCAACGTGATGCCAGTAGAATTCCAATCCAGCCCCTGTACTTCTGGGTCCTTGCTTACTAAGGACTGACTAAGGTTTGAGGCAGACAGTGCTGCAGCCTGATTGGCAGCCCCTATCCTCCATGTCACCATGCTCCTTTGTCCCCTCTCTGAGAGGTTTGGGGTCATGCACTCACAGCTGGTTCTCAAGGTGCCCCTTTTTTCATAACTACTAATTAGAAGAGCAAAAAGTTAGGTGAATAATGTCTATAGAATCTTCTGTAGACACACTCTGATTCTAAAGTATTGCATCTGGCTTTGTAAATTCAGTTGAAGAAAGACACAGCTCATCCAACGAGGCAGGACTACAACTGCAGGCACTGCTGACACTGGCCTCCAGCTTGTGGGAGCTGAGCTCTATTTTGTTATGGGGCTGGATGCTTAAGTAGAAGAGACTACAGATAGGAGAACACTGTGGCCTATGAAATTCTTAAAGAAAAACTCAGTGTCCTTCACAGCTAGTGAAATGCCTTTGCTTGGATGGTGGTGGGGCTCATTTTCTGGCTGAGATGTTTTCTGAGATATGGAGGACAGGCATGGAAATGCACAGGATCTCTGTTTGGGGAGCCTAGGTTGTCAGGGGTACTGGCAGAGACTTGAACTTGTGGTGAATCCTGACTGGTTTCCTCTCAGCTATCATGGAGAGATGGAGTGTTGAGGGACAGTGGGGCTGCATGTCACTTCATCCATGGGTTTGAGAAATTCAGAGGCTTGGAGGGCCCCAAGTTTCATGTGGGGGTCATGTTCTGTGTGCTTGTTCAGATATGTCTGACTCTTATAAAGTGTAGTGATATTGCTGATCACTGCCTGCAGTCATATTACTGGCTTGCATGCTTGCTCAAGTTTTCTCTGTAGCTTTGTAACCTAAGACAAAATTTAGAGAAAGCTCTGGCTCAGAAGAATATGCCATCACTGTTTAACTCATATATATTGCATGTGTCACCAGTTCTGTTTGCAGGGAGGCTTGCAGTGGTTTCCTTGCTCTGCTGTAGGCCAAAATATCCAGATCTGGCTTTCTACAAAATCAAGATGAAAGTCCCTGTTTGAGGCCACTTTGGCTGAGTTTATTTCTTGTTTGCCTCCTTTTTGTAGATTTTGATGTGTTGTTGAAATAATAGCATACATACTCCATAAGCACCTTGAGGGCCTGCCTCCTGTTTACTTCTATCTCCTACATAGGGAGATGGGGGAGGAGCTTTGGGAGGGTGTTTCCCTTTGAGACCTACAGTACAGCTTTGGTGAAATGTTTCCTGAAGGACATGCCCGGCTGTAGTGGCTGAGAGATGCTAAATCAGCAGTGTGACAGGTAGAGCGTCTCTGGAGCATGTGGCTGGCAATATTTCTGCTTCCTGTAATCTTAAGAGCATATTAAGCAGTGTTAATGTTAACTTTGTACCAAAATGCTGATGATTAAAATTGTGGCAGAGCTAGACTTCCAGGCTCATTGTCTGGCTGTTTGGGTTTTTTGTGCACTGAATTTTGTTCTTGCACTTCTCCTCAGCAGGCCTAGTGTTTGTACATATTTGACGGATGGCTCCTACACCAGCCAGCCCGTGCATTTGTATGACACCTGTGTTCAGTCTCAGAGCATTGCCCAATATGAAACTCACCTGAAAAACTTAGATGGGTTTGGCCAGCTTGTCCAGGGTGTTAAGTACAACTACAATTGTCACACCCCTGTGAACTGCAGAGTTGGAGGAAGAGAGCATAGGTTGAGGAGTGGTAGAGTTCATACATCACTATAAATCTGGCTAAAAATCATAAAATTAGCAACCAAACCAATGTAACCACATTTATAGTCATTTGGAAACCAGTGAAAAGGGGAAAAGCCAGAGGCACCCACTTCCCTAACTGCCCACAAACTGAGCCACAGCCTGTGCCTAGTATTTACTTTTAGCCTCTTTTTTTTTTTCTGTAGAAATCTGTTTATTTGAAATCCTGTGAATAGTGTTTATATTAGTGAAGAAGAATTGAGCATGGACTTGCATGGTTAGCTCATGGACACCCCAGGCAGGCTCACTGAGAGCCAGCACCTCCCCTCCTTGTGCTCAGAGCCCTTGTGCCAGCAAGGGACACACTGGTTAGGGCTATGGAATTCTTTGAGGAGCCTCTGTGCTGGCTTTCCACTCGAGTATAATTGTTCACCTCTCACACTTGCTGCCAAATGGCCGGTGTCGTGTCGCTAATATTGTGTCTCTTTGAGCTTATTAGAGCCTATGGCTCTTGTCTGTACCTAGACCGTGAGTACTATTTGGGGAGATAATTTCACTACAGATCTCCCTGTCCACAGATGCCACCCACCTGGCATGGATCTTCTTCATTGCTGTTATAGCCCTTCTCATGGCTTTCTTCTGCTCTTCTCTCCCTGGCTTATGTGCTTGGGCTTTGAAGATGCAGCCTCAGCCTGGACCTCAGGCTCTACTATGCAGGCTTGGTCCCAGAAGCTGTGGTTGGGCTGTGGCCTTTTCTTCAGAGATGAGAGGAGCCAGTGTAGTGCATCCTACTCTCAGGACTGCCCCCCCCCCCCATCCTAGGATCACAATTCAGTCCCCATCTGGTAGAGTTTTGGTTCTGTTGGCAGGGTAAAGAACAGGTTCTGAATGAGACTCATGCCAGGTTCTGGACAGTACTTGTATGTTGGTTTTTCTTTCAGTTCTGTAGCTGCACATTGTACAGGTGCTCTTCCAAGTCCAACATTAGCCCTGGATAGAACGAGGAAGAGAAGATTGCTGTGGTGGTACTGAGACCTTGTGTCTAGAGTTTGCCCTTGCCCACCTCTGCATTCCATCCTCTCTGAGAACTTCTCTGGCACATGTTATTTACCTGTCATAAAATTAGCAACCTTATTTACCTGTCACTTAGCTAACAGGATGCATATGGAAATCTCATGTGTTATGTTGGAACACAAGTTGTTATGAGTCATTGTGTACTGTGTGTCTTTCTCCTCAGTTAGTACCTGCCTGTGCTCACTTTCTGAATGGAAGATGCTGCCGTACAACCTGCGGCCTGCCTGTGCTGTGCAGAACCCAAGTATATCTTGGGTTCAAGTCATGTCCTAAGTTCTGATGTGGGATGAGCGGCTGTGGCTTGGTCACAGGTCCCCTCATACCTTCACCATGGGACCCCAGTTTTAGAGCAACTTGCATAAGCCCTTGAATGTATTTTGCTGCTTGCTTCTGCCTGTTCTCAAAAATGTTGGTCACTATTTGTTCACTTGGCAGGCACCTAGTACTGGGCCCAGTGTTGTAGGATCCCTGTTTAGATCTCTGTGGACTTCAAGCTCTAGAAAATTTTGAATGGAATTTAGAAAGTTAGCCAGGTTTGGAAGGGGTTTTGCTGTGACCAAATAGGAACAAAGGAACAGGAAAGGAGTGAGGCTGTGCCTGAAGAGAAGCTCTAAAGGAAAAGACAGGGCTGTAGCCAGCAGCCATAGAGGCCTTTTGTGATCTTAATCCTTTAGTGGAGGCCTTACTGCTCTGTTTCTTATAGCCCTAAGTTTCTGAATCATTTTAGAACAGGATTTTGATTGCTCCACATGCTTATTTGTGCCTATGGCTAATAAATTGCTGAGAGATATATCTGGGAGGTAGAAGGGACCTTGAGTCCCATTAGCATCTGTCTCTGTTTGGGATTCTTATTATACATTTATTTGGGGCTGTGGCCCACTTGTCACTGAGCCAAGGAATGGGATATGGTTGTAATAAGCATCCCAGATTCTCTTCCCAGGCCTCTTGAGGTGCACTTTTAGTGGGATGAGAGTGAGGTAGATCTGGGGAAGGGGCCATGTTGGGTCCTAACTATTGAAGGCAGGTGGGAAGTGACATCTCCAGGAAGTACCCTTTGAGCTGAGTTTAGATAAGTCAGAAGGGGGCTGGAGGAGGTAAGCCAGGAGTGAGTTCAGCTGGGACATGAGGCAGGCCATAGCCAGAATGGGTGAGAAATTGTATGACATTTTGCTTTTTGTCCTAGAGGATGTGGAGTTGTCAGGTACAGATGGTAGGAGCAGTTGTGGCTCTTGAGCCTTTTTTCTGGAAGACAAATGGCAGATCTGTCCACTGTGGTCATGTCTTTTATTCTAGCCACATCTGTTCCTCAACAGTATTAAGCTGTCAGTTGAAAAAGAAAGTGGAACTCCCTGTTCTTGAGTGACTGTACTGCTGCCATGTAGGGCATGCTTCAAAACACCAGCAGCCAGACTACTCTTCTACTGAGATTTCTTGGGGTTGTCTTTGCTAAATGTCAGCCATTTGGTCTCATTTAAAATTTGTCTTGAGATTAGGTTCAATATTGAAGTCTCACTAAAAAACAAAAACACAAAAAACAGCATTCTAAAATTGAAATGTTAAAGGAAGAGTTATTTAACTCTTGGAAGATTACTACCCTCATACAAAAAGTATTGACTTTGATTCAGCATCAATACAAAAAAGGCCTGGTGTCTGTGTCTTGATACTTAACACTGTACCTGATAATGTAATGTAATATAATATAATGTAGGCCTAGTAAAAACTTGAGCTTCTCTGTCCACCCTTGCCCCATAGGGATATAGGATGCTCTCTAAATTCTTTTGGTGATTTTTGTAGCACAACAAAATCTGTTTAAGAGGCCCACATTCTCTGTCCCCTTACTAGTCTTGTTTAGTTGATAGTGAATGACAACTTCAGCCACATGGGGCAGGGAGGAGGATGAGTAAGGACACTTAGGGTGCGTGTAGAGGAACTGGGCAGAGGACTCTGGAGAAGAGAGAAAAGATGAGCTAATAGGGAAGATCAGGAAGGGCTGAGAGAGGCATAGAGAATGGCCTAGTAGGTGGGTGGAGGTTGAGGTGCATGCACAAGGCCAGGGGAAAGACCTGGCAAGTGCCTTTGGAGTTCTAGAACTCTCCTCACCTCCCTGGCTGCAGCACCTTGGGGCCCCAAACCAGGGTATGGGTTCAACTCCTGAAGCTACCTCCTGCTGAGGTTGGGTGGTCACTTGTCCTCTTGTGCTTTGGTTTCCTCAGTTGTACAGTCAGGCTGGTCCTAGGACTTGGACCCTAAGTGGAACAAGAGGAGCTCAGTGCTTGGTAAAGCTCTTTTACTGGTGCTGAGCCACGTGAGGACTGTGCACATGTAAAAGAGGTATATTTCTTGAGTGGGCATTTGTGTGGATTACAGGTAAGAGACGCCAGCTAGTCTGGCCAGAGAGAAGACAAAAGAACACTAGAATAATGAAAGTAGAAATTGGTGTGACTGGTGAAAGAGAGATTGTGGTCCAGGCATTTGGAAGAACCAGCTGTGAGTAATTCTTTGTGCCCTTGAAGGTTAGGGGTGCTTATAGAGAAGTGAGATAATCAACTTGCTCCCCTGCTTTTTTTTGCAGTGCTATGGATTGAATCTATGACCTGGCACAGATTGGGCAAACTCTACCACTGACATGTGCCCTGTCTCCCCACTTCTAAGACCTCAGGCTTGTATTGGCAGCCATGGAGGGGAGTGGGGCTAAGAGGTTCAGGTCAAGGAGTAGAAGAGGGCCAGGGAGATGGCTCAGGGGAATAGGCACTTCCCTGGCAAGCGCAAGGGCCTGAGTTCAATCCCTGGTTCCACCAGAAAAAAAAAAAAAGGAGTGGAAGAGAAAGGAGTTCAAGTGTGTGAGCACTCCCCTCAGATCCTGAGGTCTCAACGTGTTCAGGAAGGTGGTCTCTTACGGGTGATGTGGATCCTAGCTCAGCAGGGCATCCTTCTGTGGCATCGTGTTCCTTTTTGCAGCGTGAACAGTTTATAGAAGGCTACTTGATTAGAGCTTGTGATTGTGTGTTACAGGTTCTAGATGTTTGAGCCAGCTTTCCCAACTCTCTTTTTTGGGGAAACAGTTTGAAGTTTTCATCAGATTCTCTTTTTTTTTAACCTCTAGCCTTGAGATTTTCTTTTTTATTTGACTGTTGAAAACGGATCCACCACCATGCCCATACTCGTGGGGCTGAGGCTCAAGGTTATTATGATTCTTAGCAATCCATATGGAGAACAAGGAAAAAAAAAATGTCACAGGACTGTTCTGCTACAAGGCTGTATATGGTTAGATTTCTAAATTTCTGTGTAATAATATGTGTATAGTACTATTTTAAAATTTTTTTTTGTCTCATATTCTGTAAGGACTTAAAATTTGATACATCAATACTTGATGCAAAATATCTGTTTCACGTTATGCCTAAGATGTTTGATATTTAGACAGATAGTGTGGGTAAACCGAACTGTATATGTTGCAGGGTAATAGCTTCTCTTCTGGATGGTTAACAACCTAAGCTTGCAGATCAAAAATTGGAGAAATGGAAGGGCTGCAAGGTCAGCCAGCATTTTGGCCCTAGCCTTTCAAGGTCAGTGAATACTCAGGACACTGGAGAACCTGTACTGTAAAACCATGTAACTCAGTTGTGCCCCAAATTTTCTGATCAAGGAGATTATGGAACCACAGAGGAATGCGATTGATGATGTATAGTGTGCCTAAGGAGAGTCACATGGAGAGAAAACTTTCTCTCAGGCTTTCACGGAGAGCAAATTGGTCAAGCAGTGGCTGTGACTCATCCACATGGCTGGTACTGACAAAGGATCTACAAAGTGAGGTACACAGGGTTACAGGATAAACCCTGAGGGGACTTGACTGATCTTGTCAGATACAAAAGTTACATTTCTTGTTATATAGGTCTTGCTTTATCTTGATCTTAACCATCCAGCAGTAAAGTATAAAAATGAGGTATATAAAGTAAAGCCATAATACGCTGAGCTGTAAATGGCTCTAGTCAACAACTTCTGTGGATAACCCATTCCTATTGTGGGCTGCTGGACTGTGTTGGAGTGTTTTGCAGAATTCAAGTACCTATAATAATTGAATGCCAATAGAATACCCATTTCTAACAGGACTAAACAAAAGAAAAGGGATACAAAGAAAGGACCATTCTATATTTGTATATACAGAATAGGATAAATATGCAGGTACTTTCATGTAATTCTATGAGAAGAAAGATTTGCACTCATAGTGTTTGGACAGTATCCTGTCTACTATGGATAACCAATAGGAAGATAACAATGTCAAAAGTATTAATTATTGAAACTGTACTATAAATCAGCTTTAAAAAAAGATAGGTATGCAGCTACATTCTCTTAATTCAATGAATAGAGGCATCTGCTCTAATAGTGTTTGTAAATAGAATACCATGTCTACCTTGTACAACAAATAACCACTAAGAAAACAATATGCAATGTATTAATTATTGAATCTGTTCTACTAATCTGATTTGAAAGTGTCTCATTGCTGTTTGTTCTTCAATAAAATTATGGAAAAGAAATCCTTATGGAGATACTTAAACTTGGAAAATGTTTCCCTAGATTGTTGCAGTCACTTTGTTGGCTTCCTTCTGGTTCTTGTTGCTTTTGCTTATATGTCAGTGGGGACTTATTCTAGTGACCTGAGAAGGCCATTGCTGTTTTATGGGAAGAAGGCAGAACCTTGCCAAAAGATGGTTGGAATTAAGTGGCTCTGGACAACATTACAGATAGGGTATGACCTTCCAGACCTTGAGAAGATGTAGTTATTATATGGATGGTTGTTGCTCAAGGATTAGAATGGAATCCGGGAGCCAACCAGACAGGAAATTTTGGTAATATCAGTTGAAGCTGGTGAGAAGCAGCCAGAGAGGAGAGTGTATTTGTCAGCTCTGCTGTGTGATTTCACAGGTGGGGGCTTCTTATAACTCTGGAGCCTACAAAGGACCGTAGACAAAGGGCCAGCAGGGCTGGTTTCTGCCAAGGCTTTCTGCTTGGTCTGTATGCTCCCAGATAGAGCTTTTGTTGTGTTCTCTTCCTCTTAGAAGGCCAGCAGTCTCTGGGATCAAGACTCATTTCATATTCTTAATTTCCTTCTGCTTTATGGCATTTTCTCTGAATGAGCATTCTTGGGTTGGGGCTTCAGCATGAATTTGGAATTCAGTCCACAGCATGGAGGATGTCAAGGCTTTGGCACAAGCATTTGGAAGGAGGGTTGCCAGTGGCTGAGCCTGGGTTGGTGGGAGCATGTGATGTGACTGGGCTTCATTTTCTATGTGTCTTAGGTGGTTAGGGGTGCTGTTAGGTTGTACTTGGGGACATGGCCTAATGTCACAGGGGCATCACATATTCTCACTATGGTGTGTTGGGTGCAGGATTTTAATTCTTGCAGGAAGATACTTAGGGACTGAGTGGGTAAAATGAAGTTTCTAGTTTTAGTGTTTGAGGAGTCTCTATACTGATTTCTATAGTAGTGTGCTAGTTTACATTTCCACCAACAATATAGAAACCTCCCTCCCACCCCACAGCCTTACCAGCATTTATTATTATTTGTTTTCTTGGTGAGTCCTCTTTCTGGCATAAGAGGAAATTTCAGTGGCATTTTAATTTGGATTTCTGTAGTGGCCAGCAATTTGAACATTTTTATATGTGTGTTGGCCATTTGTACTTCTTTTGAGAAGTGTCTATTCATTTTACTTACTCATTTTTTATTTAATTTTATTAATTAATTAATTTGTTGTGTGGCACCGGGGATTGAACTCAGGCCCGTGTGCTTGCCAGGCAAGCACTTGTTCTACTGAGCCATCTCCCTGGTCCCTTACCCATTTTTGAAAATGGGTCTTTATTTGAGAGAGTCTAATTTTTGTTGTTGTTGTTGTTCTTCATATATACTAGATGTTAGTTCTCTGTAGGAGGAATTGCTGGGAATTTTTAATTTGAAATAATCCTATTTGTTAATTTTTACTTTTTTGGTAGTACTTTTCCCATTGGGGTTCTATTCAGAAAGTCCTTGCCTATGGTTATATTTTTAAGAATTTTTCCTGTTTTATCTTCCAGAAGATTATGTTTGCCTGTTTTAACATTTAGATTTTTGATCCCTTTTGGTTTTAGTTTTTTTAATATATGGTGAGGTATATAGCTCTAGACTCATTCTTCTGCATGTAGATATTTAGTTTTCCCTGCAGCATTTGTTAAAGTGGCTGTCTTCCAGCATGTTTTTGACTCTTTTATTAGAGAATAACAGAATGTGCCTGGGGTGTTTCTGCCTCCTCTTTTCTTGGATATATCTCTGTCTCTGTCTCTGTCTCTGTCTTGTTTCTGTCTCTATCTCTGTCTCTATCTATTGATAGATATAGCCAAACTGTGCTGTTTTTATCATTTTATCTTTATAATATAATTTAAAATCCAAGATTGTAATGCTTCCTGCTTTGCTTTTGTTAACACAAGATTGTTTTTGCTATTTCTGGCCTCTTCTGCTTCCATATGAATTTTAGGATTGTTTTCTCTAGATCTTTGAGGAATACTGTTGGTAGTTTGATTGGGACTCATTAAATTTATGTAATAGTTTAGGCTATATTGGTTCTCTCTATCTGAGAATAGGAGAGAGCTTTCCATTTTTTAATTGTATCTTTGTTCACCTTTTTCAAAGTGATGTATTTTTTTTTTGTCATGGAGATTGTTTTACTCTCTGGATTAGGTTAATTCCTGAGTATTTAACTTCTCTTGATGCTAGTGTGAATGCTATGGTTTTCCTTATTTCTTTCTCAGTGAGTCCATTATTGTATACATGAATGCTGTTGTTTTTTTGTGTGTTGATTTTGTATACTGCTACATTGCTAAATTTGGCTATTCTAGGAGTCTTCTGTTGAATGTTTTGGGTCTTCTGTGTAGATCATATTGTCTGCAAATAATGATAATTTGACTTCTCCCTTATATTTTTTTCTCTTATTTTTCTCTTTCTTTAATGCTTTGTCTAATATTTTGAGGATTATGTTGAACGGGAGTAGTGATAGTAGGGAATGGTGATGCTTGTCTTGTTCCTTGCTCTAAAGGGAAAGCTTTCAGTTTTTCCTCATTAACTATGATGGTGGCAGTAGGTCTGTCTTTTCACATTAAGATAAGGTCCTTCTGTTTTGTTTTATTCACTTTTTTGGTTCTAGAAATCAAGCTCAGGACCTTGCACTTGCCAGGCAGGCACTACGCCTCTGTGCCTGGCCCTAAGTTTTTTCTTTTCACTTTCTTTTTTAAAGAGAACAGAACAAAATAAAGACAAAAACAAAACAAAACAATGCAAAAATAATAAAATGATACAGAATATCAAAACAGTATAAGAAATTAACAATTGTTGTTTTATATGGAGGTATGCAAGTTTGATCAGTTAAAAAATTAACCATTCCTTTCAATGAGCCTATAGAAACTAGTAGTACAATTATCTTAGCTATCTTGTATAATATATATATATATATTATCCCCCCCTTCTTTTTCTCTTTTCCCTCATCTCTTTTGTTTTTCTTTGTGTGTGAGCAGCCTGCCTGGGGGTGAGGCTGGTGCAAAATGTGGTACAGGGGATCGAACCTCCCTCCCTGCCATTGCCTAAGCTTGCCTAAGTGGGCACTTGAGACCGCTGAGCTGTCTTGTTGGCCCTGTTCTTTTGTTTTGACCAGTTAGTTTCCCTTTCACAATACCTATTCTTACAGATTTTATTTACCCTTTCAGGTTCTTACACTAGGGAGATAATCTAGTATTTATACATATAGGTCTAATTTGTTTCACTTATGAATATGGTCTCTAGTTGCATCCATTAATATACAAAAGGCTCGAGTTTATCTTTCTTTAAAGCTGAGTAATACTCCATTGTATAGAAACACCATATCTTTTTTATCCATTCCCTAGTTGATGGACATCTGAGTTGTTTCCAAGATTTAGCTATTACAAATTGTGCATATATCACTGTGGTATGATGTTCTCAATTCTTCTAGAAAAATACCCAGAAGGGGAACAGCTGTGTCAAATGGGACCTCTAGTTCTAGTTTTTCTGAGGAATCTCCATATTGATTTCCATAGTGCTTGTGTGGTTGGTGGATTATCATTCACAGGAGACTATATTATAAGACTAGCAGAATCTATAATTTGCCAGTGTCTGCTACATGCTCCTGCCCTTTAAAAATTGGGTATGTACATAGCTCAGGTTTTTGCTCCCCTTTTGCTTATATAGTTTCCCCAGTTGCCACAGTGACCACAATGGAATGCCATGCCCACTGATGTAAGATTTGGCAGGCCATCATTGAAACAAGGTTACAGCCCTGGGAACAGAGATTTATGGCTGCATATGGGCAAATGGTTTGACTCTACTTTCTTTAATTAGTCCTGCTGCTTCCCTTATCTCTTTCATGTTTGTGAAGTTTTAACAAGGCAGGGGAAGGAGTGAAGGATTGGGCAATACAGGCAGGGCCAGATAGGGATGACCCAGCCCAGGTGACCTCCTATCCCTAAAACTTTCCAGGCAGGGGTCAATCTGAGTTGACTCTGCATCAGTCTCTCCTATTCCTAAGGTGAATTGGATGCTAAACTAGAGCTTCTTTGGCTCAGGATGAGATTAACGAAGGATCACCGTCCCCTACAGTTGTACCAGTTTACATCCCAAGAACAGTGGGGAGGGGTTTCTTTTCCTCCACAGCCTCATCAGCATTTGTAATTGGTTGATTTCCTGATGACATCCATTCTTTCTGGGGTGAGTGGGATCTTAGCATTGTTTTAATTTGCATTTCTTGGATGACCAATAATGTTGGACATTTTTCATATATTTATTTGTTATTTGTATTTCTTCATCTGAGGAGTATGTATTCATTTGAGATGCCCATTTTTAGACTGGGTCTTTTGAAGGCCTGTTTTTTTTTTGAATTCTTTATATGTTCTAGATATAACTCCTTCGTCTGAGGGATAGTTGGCTAAATTGTTTTCCCAGTTTATGGGCTTTCTTTTTACTCTTTTCTTGTCAAAAACTTCAATAAAAGGAGATTGCAGTTGTTGATTCTTTGAAATGTGTCCTGTGCAGTCTGGGTTTTGTTCATGAATGCTCTGCCTGATTTCTGCCAACTTTCTCTTACAGTAGATTTAGTGTTTTTGTTTTAATATTTAGATCATTGATTTTTTTTTTTTTTTTCTTTTTTGGCAGAAACGGGGATTGAACTCAGGCCCTTGCGCTTGCCAGGGAAGCGTTTATTCCACTGAGCCATCTTCCTGACCCCTCTTTGATCCATTTTGACTTTAGATTAGTGCATGGTGATATACTTGGGTATAGTTTTAGTCTTCAGCATGTTGAAAGTCAGTTATTCCAGCACCATTTATTAAAGGGCTGTCTTTCTTCCAGTGGACATGTTCGGCCCCTTTGTCAAAGATAAGGTGGCTGAGATATGTTTGTGCTTGTGTCTGCATCTTGTAATCTGTTCCTTTGATCCTCCGTTTTTTTTCCCCACAAAAAACCAGGCTGATTTTTATCACAGTAGCTTTGTAGCATGTTTTCAAGTCAGGGATTGTGATGCATTCAGCCTTTCCTTTGCTGCCCAAGACTGCTTTTGCTATTCTGAATCTCTTCTGGTTCCAGGTGAATTTTAGGAATGTTTTCTGTAGATCTATAGGTATACTAACAATATTTTTGCCTGAAATTTGTGTAACAAGTTTGGGAGTATGGTTATTTTCACAGTGTTAGTTCTTCCCATCTAGGAGCAAAGAATATCTTTTCATTTTCTGAAATCCTTTTTGATCTCTTTTTTCAGAGTACTGTGAATTTTTACTTCTTTAAAGTGATTCCTAAGTGTTTTAGTTTTTTGGATGCTATTGTGAAAGGTTTTGTTTCCTTAGTTTCTCTTTCAATATGTTTGTTGTCTGTGTACAGGAATGCTATTGATTTTTTTTTTTTTTTTTTTTTTTTTTTTAAAGAGTGGAGTGTATTTGTTGGGGGAAAGAAAGGGCCTGTCCTAGAGAAGGACAGAAAGGGTGCCCAAGCAAGTTGCCCTGGGTACTGTTGATTTTTGAGGGTTGACTTTGTATCCAACTGTGCTACTGAATATGTTTATTCTAGGAGTCTTTTTATGGAGTTTTTGCAATTTTCAATTAGAGTATCATGTCATCTGAAAATAATAATTGAACTTACTCATTTCCTTTGTTATTACTAACTTCTTACATTTCCAAGAAAAATGAACCTTTTGCATAAGAAATTTAAATAAAATCATATCAAGATACACACACACACACACAAAAAAGTGAAACTTTTCAGATTTTGTCCATTTAGTATGATGGTGGCTGTTGGTTTGTCATAAATGGCTTTTATCAGATTGAGATAAAGTCCATCTATTCTGATTTTCTGTAGTGTTGTAGCATATGAATGAATGTTGGATTTGTCAGAAGCTTTTTCTACATTTATTGAGATGATTATGTGATTTTTATCTTTGGCTCTGTTAATATGGAATATTATGTGCATTGACTTGTGTATGTTGAACCATATCTGCATTCTCAGGATGGATCCCACTTGATCATGTTGTGTAATCTACTTGATGAATTGCTACATTTCATTAGCCAGTATTTTATTGAGAATTTTTGCATCCATATTCATTAGGGAAATTGGCTTGTAGTTTTCTCTCTCTCTCACTTTCTTTTGGTTGGGTCTTTCTCTGGTTTGGTATCAGGATAGTATTTGGCTCTAGGAATGATTTGGGGAGAACTGCTTCCCTTTCTATTGATTAAAGAGTTTGAGAATTATTGGCATTGGATCATCTCTAAATTTCTTGTAAAATTCAGCTGTGAATCTGTCAAGACCTGGGCTTTTCTTTGTTGGTAAGGTTTTTTTTTTATTTATTTTTTATTTTTTAATTACATTTTCAATCAATTTATAGTGGGCTCTTCAGGATTTTTATATCTTCTTGATATAGGTTAGATAATTCATATGTATCTAAGAATCTTTCCATTTCTTCTGTGTTTTCCATCCTAGGTATTGATGATCCGAATTTCCACTGGATCTGTGCAGTTTCACTCTTTTCATCCCTCAGTGCATGAATTTGAGTCATTTGTTTCTTCTTTTTGATAAGGTTCACCAAAGTTTCATCGGTTTTATTTGTTCTTTGAAAGAACAAGCTGTTCAATTTGTTAATTATGTTTTCTTAATCTTCATTGTGTTAATTTCTGCTCTGGTCTTTATAATTTCCTTCCTTGGCCTTGACTTGCCCTTATTTTTCTAGGAAATTGGGGTGTAGCATAAAGTTGTTTATTTATGCCCATTCTGTTTTCCTGATGTGGTAATTCACCAGTATAAACTTCCCTCTGAGGACCGCTTTCATTGTGTCCCACAGGTTCTGATAGGTTGAATCTGCATTTTCCTTTCATTGTAAAGATTGTGTAATTTCTTCTCTAATTTCACTTGTGGGGCTGGCCAGAGCTCAGCAGAGAAAAGCGCCTAGGGTTTGATCCCTAGCATGCTGTGTGGCCATGCTTCTGGGGCACACTGAGATGGTAATTGAGACCCAATGTGGTGGTGTGCACATGTAATTCCACCGCTTTGGAGGCTGAAAACAGGAACATCAGTCTGGGTCTGATCTATGTAGTGAGACCCTGTAGACCCTGCAGACTGCAGACCCTGTGACCATTTGAATGTTTTTGCTGGTTTTAGAATTCAGAACCCTGGTTGGGGGATGCCTGGGAGGTAGGTCAGAAGAGCTTCCATGTTCCGTAGATCACATGTTAGTGGGTGGTAGTACTGGTAGCACCTGCTGGCACATTAGCAACCAGCCCCAGTCTGTACTGCCTAGGTGCTTACTTGGAGAGGGGTTGTGCCCTGGGTCCCATGGCTTCTCTGTCCCTGGCCAGTGGCCTCCAGCTGCCCTTCCCTGCCCTGTTCCCACATTTTTGGCCGGGTCTACTACCCATTTTTAACCCAACCCATTGATCATTTCAAGAAACCTCTGTTGGCTGAGCAGCATGCAGGCAAAACCTGCTCCACAAATCCAACTTGGCAGATTAAACTTGACATTATTGTTAAAAAAACAAACAAAAAAAACTGATACATTAAAAAAAAATTCACTTGTGACCCCTTGGTTATTCAGGATGATATTTAATTTCTGTGTGTTTATGGAGTTTTAGTGATTTTTTTCAGTAATTTCAGTTTCATTGGATTGTGGTACATAAGGGATAATTTCAATTCTTAAGCATGCTGTATGTGCTAGTATATAGTCTATTTTAGAGAATGACCCATGTGCAACTGAGAAGAATGTTTAATGTTGGTTTCTGTGCTGAGATGACAGCTCCCACCATGCCTCTGCTTGCTTCCCTCTGGACCCTGACAGCCAGCTGTCCAGGAGTTTATGTCTTAGACCTGATGTTGATCATTAGTGAGGTTATGGAGATTGTAAGCCTTTGCCCTGATGTGGACTCAGGATCTCAGTTCTCACTGTTTGTCTCTCCAAGAGTCGAGAGTTGTTATTGTATGTGAGTGGTCATTCTTACTCCCCAGCAAGAATACCATGCTGATTTATGTGTCATTGGCCACAAGACCAAGATTTGGAGAAAAAAAGAAAAGACCATTACTGCTGATGCGAAGCTAGGGTCACTTTCATCTTCATAAGTTCCTTCAAAACTCTGTGGGCTTCTCATGCTTTGCCTGTCTTTTTCCTTGTCATCTGTGTTGGGATGAACTTTAGCTCTGTGCTCAAAATTGAGTTCTGGTCTCCCGAACTTTGTCCACTGACTGTTGACACTTGGTCCCAGGAGTCTGTTGGGTTAGGTGAGTGGGTGATCCTTAGCTATAGCCATGGGTATCTGAAGACAAGGTTCTCTGACAGCATGGGCCTTAGGGAGTAGAAGACTGGCTCCTTGTGGGAAGAGGCGTGGAGCACTGAAGGAGTTAAGGAAAAGGGCCAGGGTGCCTCTCACACCATAGGCAGCTGCACAGAGAGGATCTGTGTCCCCTAGGCAGTACAGAAGGGAGTGCTCTGAGCACCCTGACTCATTGAGGGGTAGAATAATGAGACTCACGCTTTTATTTATTTATTTATTTATTTATTTACTTGGCACAGGGTCTCACTACACAGTTCAGACTCATAGTGATCCTCCTATCTCAGCCTCCATAGTGCTGGGATATAGGCATGTGCCACCATGCCTGGTTTTGGGGCCAGCATGGCATGCCCAGGGTTCTGGGGCTGGCATGACATATGCTACCAGGGATTAAACTTGGGACCTAGAGCTTGCCAGGCAGGTGCTTATGCAAGTGAGCTGTCTCCCCAGCCCATGAGACACATTCATTTTTTTAAAAAATGTATTTATTTGTATTTTAATTTGAGTAAAAAATAGAAGCTAAGACAAAAGAGAACAAATGACAAACAGGGTAACCTACAACGATACATATGTTACAGATTTTCAAAACATGGATGGCTAATTATATATATATATATATATATATATATATATATATATATATATATATATATATATATATGTTAAATAAAACAATCCAACACAGATCAGCAGTCCACAATAGAAGCGGGTTATCCACAGAAGTTGTTGACTTGAGCCATTCACAGCTCATTATAATAATATGACTTTACTTTATATACCTCCATTTTTATACTTTTCTGCTGGATGGTTAAGACTGAGTTAAAGCAAGACCTATATAACAAAAATGTAACTTTTGTATCAGATAAGGTCATTCAGGTACCCTCAGGGTTTATCCTTTAACCCTGTACCGCTCATTGTAGATCCCTTATCAGTGTCAGCTTTGTGGATGAGTCACGGCCTTGCTTGACCAATTTGCTCTCTGTGGAAGCCTGAGAGAAAGTTTTCTCTTTGTGTGACTCTCCTTAGCACACTATGCATTATCAATTGCATTCCTCTGTGGCCCCATAATCTCCTTGATCAGAAAATTTGGGGCACAACTGAGTTACATAATATTACAGTACAGGTTCTCCGATGTCCTGAGCATTCACTGACCTTGAAAGGCTAGGGCCAAAACACACTTCTCAGAGGACGAAATTAGTGAAGAGAATAAATATATGAAAAAATGCTCCACATCACTAGTCATCCATGAAATGCAAATTAAAATAGCACTGAGATACCATCTCACCCCAGAAAGAATGGCTATCATAAACAAATCAACCAACAACAAATGTTGGAGAGGTTGTGGGGAAAAGGGAACCCTTCTCCACTGCTGTTGGGAATGTAGACTGCTGCAACCATTATGGAAATCAGTGTGGAGACTCCTTAAGAAACTAGGACTGGAAATCCCATTCAAGCCAGCTATACCCCTACTGGGAATTTTCCCAGAGGAACTGAAAACATCATATCATAGTGATATATGTGTACCTATGTTTATAGCAGCACAATTTATGATAGCTAAATCTTGGAAACAATCAAGATGCCCATCACATGAGGAATGGTTAAAAAAAGATGTGGTATTTTTGTACAATGGAGTATTACTCAGCTGTAAAGAATGGTAAACTCAAAGCCTTCATATTTAAGTGGATGCCATTTGAAGAAATACTTATAAGCAAAATAGACCCATATGTGCAAATATCATATAGTCTCCCTAGTATAACTCAAAAGAAGAATTGCAAATAGAAATGTATAACACAATTAAAAGGAAAGTGAGAACTTGAGGATTGGATAATGAGGAGAGGGCAAGGAGAAACACTTGAGAAACATGACAGTGGCAGGACAATAGATGGGTAAGACAGTGATCCTGAGAAACATCAGGAGATTTTTGAAACTAGCAGTTAAGTGGTAGGATTCTCACTCCAACTAACTATATATGCTGATACCTGTGAACCATGTAACTGCACTGAATTTAACAAAGTGTAATAGAAGGGTCACACTCCACATGCTTGCCATTCTGGTCTTCTAAATATGTACTTCTTGTCATGACATACCAGCTATTACTATACGGCCCTTTTTTCAAGGGTAGTAAATGAAAAATAAGACAAAAAAGTGTCACAAGACAGTTGCGCTACAATGCTACTATGCTGTGTATGGATGGATTTCTAAATATCTATGTAAATATATTTAAGTGTTCATTCCTTTTTAAAAATTTTTTTTCTTCTTCATATTCTGAACGGACTTAGAATTTAGTATCTCAATACTTGATGGAAAATACATGTTCCATGTTATGCCTATGATGTCTGATATTTAGACTAATAGTATGGATAAATTGAACTACATATGTTGCAGGGTAATAATAAACGTCTCTTCTGGAGGGTTAACAACCTAAGCTTGCAGATTAAAAATTGGAGAAAAAGAAAGACTGCAAGGTCAGCCAACATTTTGGCCCTAGCCTTTCAAAGTCAGTGAGACGCATTCTTAAGAAAGGTATTGTGTTTGTCTGGTGGTGCTTCAGGGTTTGGCCCCAATCTTACCTTGCAGGTGAGGTCTGTGCCTCTAGCCCATTTGTCCTATCCTCTGTGGGGATTACAAGACTTGGTGATGGTGCTGTAACTCTTCTCTAGTGGTTAACAGTGTGCAGGAGACAAGCAGGAAGATTTACAAGTGTTTATTTTAATGAGCCCTATTTTTAGACTTAAGTTAGTTTGGATTTCAATTTTAAGGTATTTTAAAATCCTTTGCAACTATGGTTAACATGTCATTGTTAAAAAAAGATATTTTGGGGGTTTGTTTTTTTTTTTTTTTTTTTTAATAGTTCTGTGTTTCATGATTCTTCTGCTTTGGCAACCTAGGGTGTCCAGGTAGCCATCAAGAAGGCAGGTGGTGTTGCCTGTTGTCTGCCACCCGCCTATGCTGTTCTCTCCTCTTCTGCTGCTAGTGGGCAACGTTGCTAGTGCCTGGGGTTGAATTATCATGAAATAATCTTTCCAAAAGATGCTAGGGGTTGTGTCCAGCTGACCTGAGAGTAGTCTTTTTTTTTTTTTTTTTGTATTAGGGAAGGGTCTACAGGGTGTTCAGGATCTCCTTACTAGGTGGGACTTATAGTGATCTGCCTGTTTACAGTCTCCCAAGAGCTGAGATTACAGGCCCATGCCACCATGCCCAGTCTCAATTGCTGTCTTAGCATGCCCCTAGGGCGGGGCTGGCATGGCACTGGCCCCTGCACCTGCTTGCAGGCCTTTTAATATGCTGAGCTATTTGGCTGGCCCTCACCCTAATTCACCGACATCAGCAGTGATTGGTAGCCAGAATACAGAAGGAATTCCTACAACCCAATAACAAAACAACATATTGAAAACTGAACATACGATATGATTAGGCAGTTACCTGATATCGGTGAATTAAGCAACTACATTGAGGACAGCAGCATGTAATGCTAAAACCATGCTTGAAATACCTGTCATTTTGGTCTTCTAAATGCATACTGCTTCTTTTTTTTATAGTTTTGTTTTGGCAGAACCAGGGATTGAACTCAGTCTCTTGTGCTTGCCTGGGAAGCACTTTATTCCACTGAGCCATCTCCCCAGTTCTGCATACTGCTTCTAATGTCATGTCAACTATGGCTATAGTCTCTCTAGAGTCTCTAGAGTAAATGTTTGTTTAAAAAAAAAAAAGGTAATAAAAGAAAATGAGAGACAAGGGAAAAAATCATGTGTTTTTTTTTTTTTTATGTGTTTAACAGTGAATTGTGCCTGTCAATATACTTCGCCTGAAATACTTCATTGTGTCTATTTCTAATGAGCTAGGTCTTATTCAATATGTATTTAGTTTTTCATTTGGTGTTTTGTTTTTGAAACAGAGTATTGCTTTGTAGTTTCGGGGGGACTTGAACTTTACTATGTACAGTAGCACAGGTACCTCAAACTCCAGGCACTATCCTATCACCTCAGCCTTCTGAGTGCTAGGATTACAGCCATGTACCAGCACTCTCATCTCTAGTTTTTCCTTCTGATTAACATATATGTATGGTAAAATACATAAATCTTAGGTGTATATTTGCTGAGTGAATATTGTTTAACCCAACCCGTATCAAAACACACTTGGCTGTGCCCCCAGGTCTTTTGTGCCCTTTCCTTCCAGTGTAGGGGGCCTGTGTGTGGATTTTCCTTGAAAGTCATTTGCTTGTGCAGACAGATGACATCATGGATATATGTTTTATGGAAGGCACCCATCTCTTGGCGGATGATGGTTGATTGCAATTGCTGTCCTGACCAGAGGTGGTTCTTTTTTTGTGGCCCAGACACATTGTTTTGTAGGAGTCATGACCTGAATTTGTGTAGCTGTTCTTCTATTGTTCAGTTCACCTGGACTGTTTGCATGTTTTGGTTCTTAGCAAAGGTGTCGTAATATTCCCACACACACCCTTTTGTGAACATGTTTTCATATCTCTTAGGTAAGTTTACCATGTGTGGAGTTACTAGGGTATATTATATATTTATGTCAGAAGCTGCTAGAGCTTTCCAGTATAGTTATACCATCTCCTGTTCTAAAAATACAAATGTTTTAGTTATTTCTCATCTTTACTGTTTAGAATTTTAATTATTCAATTTAAATTTAAACCCCATTTCCTTGGGGTTGTAATTGGCTTCTGTGGTGATCAACGATGTAAGCATCTTTTTAGGTGCTTGTGGATCATTTATATATCTTTTCCCTGTCTTTGTCTCCTTTTCTTCTTTCTTTTCGCTAACTGCCTAATCATATCGTATGTTCAGTTTTCAATATATTGTTTTGTTATTGGGTTGTAGGTGTTCCTTCTGTATTCTGGCTACCAATCATTGTGGAATGAGTGTTTTGGGAACATTTTTTTTCTCAGGCTATGGCTATCCTGTTCCATTGTTTTCTTTTGTGTTTTGTGTTTTGCTTGTTTGTTTTGTTTGCTTTTGTTTTTGTTTTGAGACATGGTTTACCTATATAATTCAAGCTGGTCTTCAGTTCACTATGTAGTCCAGGCTGGACTCAAACTCAGGGTGGTCCTCCTTCCTCAGCCTCTCGAGAATTGGGATTATAGCCTTGTACTCGGCTTCCCTTATTTTCTTAATGGTACATTCAATGGTCAGCAGTTTACAACCATGGTTTTCTTTTTTAATTTATTTTTTATTTTATTGAAGTACAAATATCAATGAGACAGTTTTAAGACACCTTAACAAGACAGAATCGATAAATTTATACATTGCAAACTGTTTTCATAATGTTTTGGTATCATACAAGGTGCGTACATGATATTATACTTACAGACATTATTATAGCAGATGTTTCCTATAAGTATATCAAGAGAGTGTAGCTGTTTACTTATCTTATTTTTTATACCTGAATTATCTCAAAGATTCAATAATTAATACTTTCTACCTTGTTATTTTCCTAGTGGTTGTCCATAGTTTTAGAAGCCAACATAATATCCTATCCAACCACCATTAGTGCAAATCTTGCCTCTCATAGAATTATGTAGAAGCACAGCGTTATCTATCCCAACTGTACTGTCCATGCACACACATCATGATTCTTCCTTTCTTACCCCTTCCTTTGTCTAGACCTGTCAAAGATGGGTATTCCATTATCATTCAACCAATTTAGGTGCCTGAACTCTGTGACACAATCCAACACAGTCCAGCATTCCACAACAATAGTGAGTTAGCTGAAGAAGTTGTCGACCATAGCCATTTACAGCTCAACTTATTATTGTGGCCCCGCGTTGTATACCTCATTTTTATACTTTTCTGCTGGATGGTTAAGACCGAGATAGAGCAAGACCTATATATCAAAACGTGTAGTTTTTGTTTCTGATGAGGTCAGTGAAGTCCCCTCAGGGTTTATCTTAAAATCCTGTACCTTATTCTGTAGATCCTTTGTGTCATCCATGTGGATGAGTCACGGCCAATGCTTGACCAGTTTGCTCTCTTTGAGAGCCTGAGAGAAAGTTTTATCTCCATGTGACTCTCCCCAGGCACACTATAGAACATCAGTCTCTTTCCTCTGTGGCTCCACAATCTCCTTGTTCAGAAAATTTGGGGCTCAACTGAGTTTTATGATGATACAGTACAGGTTCTCTTGTGTCCTGAGTCTTTGCTGAACTTGAAAGGCTAGGGCCAAAACGTTGTCTGGCCTTGTGGCTCTTCTATTTCTCCAATTTTGACCTGTGAACTTAGGCTGTTAACCATCCAGAAGAAAAGCTGATTAGTACCCTGCAGCATATGCTGTTCACTTTGCCCTATCTGACTCAATTGTTTTTAGTTGTTGTTGTACATTTCTATTTGTATTTCTTCTTTTCACATCTTCTACTAGGGACACTACTATATGATATTTGTACATGTGGGTTGGATTTATTTCACTTATGGGTGTATGTTCAAGTGGCATCCACTTTAGTATAAATGCTTCAAGTTTATCATTCTTAATAGCTGAGTAATACTCCATTATATAGAAATACCACATCTTTTTCAACCATTCCTCATGTGATGGACATCTTTGTTGTTTCCAAGATTTTGTTATCACACATTGTGCTGCTATAAACATAGGTACACATATATCACTATGATATAATGTTTTCAGTTCCTTTGGGAAAATTCCCAGTAGGGGAATAGCTGGCTTAAATGGGATTTCCAGTCCTATTCTTTTGAGGAGTCTCCTCCACACTGAATGCTACAATGGTTGTACCAGTCTACATTCCCACCAGCAGTGATGAAATGTTCCCTTTTCCCCACAACCTCTCCAACATTTGTTGTTGGTTGATTTCCTTATGATAGCCATTCTTTCTGGAATGAGATGATATCTCAGTGTTGGTTTTATTTGAATTTCACAAATGGCTAGCGATGTGGAGCATTTTTTCGTACATTTATTTGCTTCTTTAATTTCGTCCTCTGAGAAGTGTGTATTCATCTCAGATGCCCATTTCTGAATTGGGTCTTTAAATTTGAGGGCCCTATTATATCTTAGTTCTTTATATATTCTAGACAACAGACCTTTGTCTGATTGCTTATTAGTTAGGATTTTTTCAAAATTTGTGGGTTACCTTTTCACTCTGTTGACAATTTCTTTTGACATGCAGAAGCTCCTTAAGAAGAGTTGATGCCAGTTGTTGATTCTTTCAAGTGCTTCCCGTGTGAATATATGTTTGTTCATGAACTCTTTACCTACCCCTATGTCTTCAAGAGTTCCTCCTACTTTCTCTTCCAGGAGATTGTTTCTGTTTTGATGTTTAGATCTTTAATCCATTTAAGAAGTTTTAGTTTTCGGTATGTAGATAGCCAGGTTTTCTAGCACCATTTGTTAAAGAGGCTATTTTTCTTCCAGTGAGTATGTTTGGCCCCTTTGTCGAAGATCAGATGGCTGAATGTGTTTGTAGATGCTTCTGCACCTTCTAATCTATTCCATTGATCCTCAGGTCTATTTTCTTGCCAATACCATGTTGATTTTATCACAGTGGCTTTTTAGTATAATTTCAAGTCAGGAATTGTGATGCCTCTTGCCTTGTCTTTATTGGCCAAGATTGCCTTTGCTATTGTAGGTCGTTTGTGGTTCCAAATAAATTTTAGGAAAGATTTCTCTAGGTCTGGGAGGTATGTTGGTGGTGGCAATTTGATAGGGATTGCATTAAATCTGTACAGCAATTTTGGGAGTATGGCCATTTTCACGATGTTGATTCTTCCTATCCAGGAGCATGGAATATCTTTCCATTTTCTGAAATCCTCTATAATCTCTTTTCTTAGGGTGTTGTAATTTTCTGTGAAAAAGATCTTTGACTTCCTTGGTTAAGTGAATCCCAAGGTATTTCATTTTCTGCGATGCTGTTGTAAAAAGGTATTGTTTCCATTTCAGTGTGCTTGTTATCTGTGTAAAGGAATGCTATTGACTTTTGAGTATTGATTTTGTATCCTGCTATGCTACTGAATTTCTGTATCAGTTCTAGTAGTTTCTTTGTGGAATTTTTTGGGTCTTCCAAGTAAAGTATCATGTCATCTGCAAATAATGATGATTTAACTTCTTCTTTACCTATTCTTATTCCCTTTATTTCTCCCTTTTTTCTAATGGCTGTTGCTAATGATTCTAAGACTATATTGAATAGGAGGGATGATAGAGGACATCCTTGTCTTGTACCTGATTTAAGAGTAAAAGATTTCAGTTTTTCCCATTTAGGATTATATGAGCTTTTGGGTTGTCATAGATGGCTTTTATCAAGTTAAGATAGAGTCCACCTATTCCAGTTTTCTTGAACATGAATGAGTGTTTGACTTTGTCAAAAGCTTTCTCTGCATGAATTGAGATGATCATGTGGCTTTTAGATTTCAGTCTATTAATATAGTGTGTTACATTTATAGATTTTCAAATATTGAACCATTCTTGCATCTCTGGGATGTATCCTACCAGGTCATGGTGTATGATCTTCTTGATGATTTGCTGTATTCTATTTGCTAGGATTTTACTGAGTATTTTCTCATCTATGTTCATGAGGGAGATTGGCCTATAGTTCTCCTTTTTGGTTGTGTCTTTCCCTCGTTTTGGAAGCAGTGTAATACTTGCCTCCAGAAATGATTTTGGGAGGACTGCTTCCTTTTCAATTTCATTGAAGAGTTTGTGGAGTGTAGCGATTATATCTTCTATAAATTTCTTGTAGAATTCAGCTGTGAATCCATCAAGACCTGGACTTTTCTTTGTTGGTAGGCTTTTTATTACGTTTTGTATTTCGTTGGCTGTTATCGGCTTATTGAGAGTTGTTATATCTTCTTGGTTCAGTTTTGGTAATTTGTACCTTTTCAGGAATCTGTCCATTTCTTCTGCGTCTTCTATTCTTTGGTGTGAAGATTCTTGATGTAACTATTAATAATCTTCTGAATTTCCACTGGGTCTGTGGTGATTTCACCCTTTTCATGCCTTATTGCATTACTTGAATTTTTTTTGCCTCTTTTTGATGAGGTTGGCTAGAGGCTTATCAACTTTATTTAGTCTTTCAAAGAACCAACTTTTTGATTTGTGGATTCTTTGAACTGTTTTCTTCATCTCAATTGAATTAATTTCTGCTGTAATCTTTATGATTTCTTCCCGTCTTTGTGCTCTATGTTTCGTTTGCTTTTCTTTTTCTAGTTGTCAGAGATGCAACATTAGGGTGCTTATTTGTTCCTGTTCTGTTTTTATAATATGTGAGTTCATAGCTATGATTTTCCCTCTAAGAACTGCTTTCATCACATCCCATAAATTCCGGTAACTTGTACTTGAATTTTCATTGAAGTGTAGATATCTATGACCCATTGATTGCTGAGTAGGGTGTTGTTTAGTTTCCATGAATTTAGCGGGTTTTTCTGGTTTCTTTTGTCATTTGTTTCCAGTTTCATTGCACTGTGGTCAGATAATTGCATGGGATAATTTCTATTTTCTTGCATATTTTTAGGCATAACCTCTGGACTAGTATGTGGTATTTTGGAAAATGACTCGTGTGCAGCTGAAAAAAATGTGTATTCAGCTGTGGTTGTGTGGAACACTCTGTATATGTCCACCAGGTCCATTTGTTCCAAGCTCTGGTTTAGTTCTGCTACTTCCTTGCTAATTTTTTTGTCTGGTTGACCTATCTTTTTGAGATAAGGGAGTGTTAAGGTCTCCTGTTAAGATTGTGGTCTTAGATATTAGGTTTTTCATGTCCATTAAGATTTGTCTTACATAGGTGGGTTCTCCTGTGTTTGGTGTATAGATATTTATGAGTGTTACCTCTTGCTCTTGAATTTTTCCCCTGACCAATATATAGTGACCTTCTTTGTGTCGTTTTATCCTTCTTGGTTTGAAGTTGAGACTGAGAACAGAATTCCTACTCCTGTTTTTTTCTGGAGTGCTGGGGCATGTAGTATTGTTTTTCATCCTTGGACTTTGAGCATATGAATGTCCTTTTGAGTTATGTGTGTTTCTTGTATATAGCATATTGTGGGATTTTGTTTCCTAATCCACTGTGCCAGTCTATTGCTCTTAATTGGTGAATTGAGTCCGTTTACATTGATGTTTATAATCGAAATGTGCTGACTTATGTTTGTCATATTTACCTGCTGTTGTTTACTCCTTTGTATCCTGTGTTTAATTGTCTGTCCTGTTTAGTGGGTTCCTTTTGTTCTCATTCATGGAATTCTGGTCATTGTGGTCTCTCTCTAGAACATCTTTCAGCAGCCTGTGAAGGGATGGCTTTGTCATCATGAAATTCTTTAGTTGTTCTTTGTCGTGGAAGTATTTCACTTCTGCATGAAACTCGAAAGAGAGTTCTGCAGTGTATAATAGTCTGGACTGGAATTTGTTTTTATGCAGGACTTGAACTCTTCTCCATCCTCTCCTTGCCTTTATGGTTTGTGTAGAGAAGTTGGCTGTAATTCTGATGGGTTTTCCTTTGAATGTGATCTGCTTCTTCTCTCTAGCAGCTTTCAGTATATTATTTTTGTGTTGGATTTCTGGGCTCTTGACTATTATATGTCTCCGTGTGTTTTTACTTGGGTTGAAGTTATTTGGTGTTGTGTATGCTCCGGTGATCTGAATGTTGGATTGTTTCCTCATATTTGGGAAGTTTTCTGCGATTACTTCTCTCCAAATTCTTTTATGTCATTTGTATTGACTCCTTCATTCTCATCGATACCAATTATTCTCACATTGTTCATCCTGGCGTCACCTTGCAGGTGATGGATTATTTTTTCCTGCATTCTCATTGTTTTTAAGAGATCCTTTCTCACCTTTTCACTAACTGCACCAGCATCTTCAAGATCTGAAACTCTGTCTTCGCTTTCACTCAAACGTTTTTGTAGACTCGTGATTGTTATTTTTAGTTCTTCTATATCTCTTTGACTCTGTTTCATGCGTTCTATTTCTTTTCTGTATTGGTCTTTCAAGGAATCCATCATGTTTCTGATCTCCTCAATTTTTTTTTATCCATGCCTTCTTTAGAGGTAGTTATTAATTCTTTTTCTGCAGAGTTTCTTTCAGGTTGGGTTTCTTCTGTATATTTCCAGAGTTGTTTCTGTATTCCAGATGCTATGATTTCAAATAATTCTTTTTTGATTTTAGAAATTATTTCTGCTTTGAGTCCCTTATGACCTTTCTGCTGTTGGTTCTTTGCTTCAGATGCTGTTAAGTCATATGTTTCAGCTGTAATAGTGCTCTCCGCACTTGTTCTGGGTGAGCATTGGTTTTTTTCCCGGATGTTTCTGGATTTGATTCTTTATTTCAGATACTATGTATTCAGATATTTCTTTTTTTATTTGAGGAATTAATTCTCGTACAGTTTCCTGTATACCTTTCTGCTGTTGTTCCTTTGCTTCCGTTTCTGTTAATTCATTTCAGCTGAGCTAGTGTCCTCTGCACTTACTGGTGGACTCAAGGCCTAAGATTGCATTTTTCTCCTTGTCCTTGTCATTTTGTATAGCATTACCTCTGACCTTTGGTGTAGAGCTTTGGTGCAGCTATAACCTTAGCGTGTAATGAGATTTGGGTGCCAATCTATTAAGTTTGAGATTATCCAGTTATGCCTGTCCTGGATCTAGCTGTTGTATTCAGTTCCTTTTTGCTGTAGCTCTTTTGGTTCCCCTCTGTTGGTTTGCTGGACAGGTGAGCACGAACTGAACCAGGATGCAGAGCGAGGAGTGAAATTCCCACTATCTTGGCTGGCCTTGGGGCGAGGATCCGGCAAGTTGCTGGAGTCGGCCCTCCTGTCTCAGGCAGGTCGCTCTCTAGGCGGGTGGGCCTTGGCTTTGTGGGTCTGCTGGGCTCCCAAAAGGATAGTGGATGTTCTTATTCACCCGGTAGGCTGTGCTGGGTCAGCCAGCCTGTTCTGGGTCCAGGGCCACGGACTGCAACTGCAGAAGGCTGGGAAAGGTCCCTCCAACGCGGCGGGCCTGGAGGCCTCACTCACAGGCCGGGCTGCACTGGGTTTCGGGCGGTGGGGTGGAACCTGGGGTCACTGGGAAATGTCCCTCTGGCATTGCAGGCTTGGAGTTCTCATTCCAGGCCAACTTGCACTGGGTCTGGGGCTGTGAGGGTGGGATTGGCAATTGCTGGGAAATGTTTTTCTGGGCCTGGAGTTATATACTCACTGAACTTTGATGCCCAGGGAGTGGGGGAAATTCCCACTCGCTCAGCGGGCTTTAGGGTAGGGGATCCGGGGAGGTGCTGGTGAGTGGGTCCTGAGGTTTCAGGCTGGTCATTGCCTTGGAGCGCTTGGGGGCAGGGATCCGGGTAGCGCGTGTGGGAAGAAGCCAATGGCTCTCCTTCAGACTCACCACACACTCACTGATCTGGGAAGCTTGGTGAGTTGTGTAAATTCCCACTCGCTGGGAGGGCTTGCGGCGGGATCCAGGAGGCGGCCAAAGTCCACCCCCCTGTTTCAGGCCCATCTCTGGGGTTGGGCAGGCGTGGGCAGGATCTAGGAAGTTGGTGGAGTCGCCCCGCACTGTCACAGTCCGGCCTCTCTGGCTGGGCGGGTGTGGGTGGGATAGAACCATGGTTTTCTTATCATGATTGCTTTCTGTGACCTACGAAGTCTTCTAACATCGTGAAGGAATTTTTTTCTCTTTTTGGTTTTATCTTCTATAGGTCAATTTTTGATTCTTTCCATATTAGTTTCTGTGTGCAATATGAGTTTTTGAGGCTTAGTTTCTCATAGAGACCTCCATTATTTCACTACAAAGTTATATTTTCTATTAATTTGCTGTGGCAACTTTCTGGAAAGTCAAGGTATGTGTGTGTGTGTGTGTGTGCGTGTGCGTGTGTGCGTGTGTGCCTGTTTTTGGGTTCCATTCTGTTGCCTTGCTCTGTTCAGTCTTATTTGTGAGCCCACTGGATGACTTAGCTTAATGGTAAGTCTTGAAGTCAGTGAAATTTTTAACTGTTCTCCCTTTGAGATTGTTTTGCATATTCTAGGCATATTGCTTTTCCACATAATTTGACTATAGTTTTTCAGTTTGTACAGGAGCCTGCTGAGATTCTGACTTGGGTTATATTGATCAATAGGATGGAAAGTAATAGTTCTCTATTACTGTCTTCTGATTTGTAAGGTGGCTTACCACTTTATTTATTTATTTTTTTTTTACAACAGTGTATTGTTTTTATTTGGGGCCTGGAGGAAGAGGAGAAACACCATGGTGAGGGAAGAAGTGAAGGACTCCAAATGTGGGAATAATTATTAAGACAGTAATACACAAAATGAGTAACTGGATCATTTTTTTAGGATGATTTGACTCATGGAAGAAAAACTTTACTCACTGTTGCAAAAATATTTCTATGAAGTAGAAATTGGTTTCAATATTATTACTAGAGAATATGTTCTAGAAAGTGGAGGTAACTGGACATAAAATTCTGGCAGCAATATCATAGAACAGTCCCAGGTTATTAGGCTAAGGCCAATACCTGATGAGGACGAAAGCCTTTTCTGTGGGGAATTCTGGATGATACCTGCAGAAATATTACACTGTACATAAACCAAACTGAATTATTTTCACAAGCGTTGTAAGGTTTCATATGGTAAAAGTTTTCTTCTACAAGCACTTCGATTTCACAGCAAGAGTGGCATAGAATACCTAAACAAAGAAAAGAGCGTTCATGCACGATATCTAACTCCTTGATATAATAATGCATACACTTCAAAATGATTACACTATCATTACTTATAGGGCTTTCTGCAACTACAAGGTAGCAGTTATAGAAAGCAAGGCCCCTGGTATCAACATCTAGAAAGCAGCCACCACCTTCTATTTGTGTTCTCTTTTTACGTTTTTTCTTAGTCAGCTCTGCTGCTGTTGTTGCTTCTTAGTAAAACCAGTAGATACAAAGTTGTAATCACTGAACAAAGCACTCTGACAGTCAAGACTTTTAAAACCTTCGATCTTCTGGGATGAAGAAAGCACTGTGTGACGTTTAGAACTCTGATTGACAGACAAGGTGGTCACAAATTTTCCTGGCTTGAAGACTTCCACAACTTTCCTGATCTGGAAGCCTGACAGGTTTGTTTCAAAACTAACATAAGAAAACTCTGGTTCTGGAGTAATTTGAATAGTCCAGTAAGTTCCATCTGATTTCGTTCCATTCATTGAATACCCACAAGGATTGAACAGCATGACATCAGTGACAGATGTCATGGTATCAGTGACAGTGACCTGGTATCAGGTCACGAATTTCACTCTCACAAGTGATATCCTTTGCAGTAACACCATCTTTCATGTAGAACTGGTCCATATCTCCTGGGTCAAGCTCACTCATCAGAATTTCCCGGGTCTGATCAAGTTGGCTGATTACTCAACTCTCTGGGAGATCCAGAGTATACAAATACCAACAGTCAGAATTCATATGTCCCATACAATATGTTGCTCCGTTTGGGAAAATTGCATTAAGAAACTTATTTCTTCCTGGAAATTCTGGGGTGGGTAACATTGGTGAGAAGGCTTCATGAAATTCTTACGAGTATAAAAGAAGCTTTGAATTGAATCAAACCCACTGTAATCCCTAGCAAGCTCCAACAGGGGAACCAGTGCTTTTAGTAAGAAAGTGGTACCACATGTCTTTAGAATGAAACATCTCTTAGAGACAAACATGCTACTCTTCCTGAGTACATAAGCTTCTTGCTTGTCAGTTTTTGTTACACTTATGATTGAACATTGCACATCCTTCAAAAGTATATCCAACTCAGATCTCAAGATAGTGCGAAGATCCCCAGATCCCTGGTTGGTGTCAGGTTGCTGATGGAAGAACAAAACCTCCAGCAACTTCTCGGTCCCTTCGAAAAAATGTGCAGCTTTTATCACCATGAGGTTAGCAAACTACCAACAACCACAGAAAATCAACTAAATTAAATTTTTTCTCTGGCTGCTGCTGCTGCCACTGTAGTTTGTTCCAGCTGTGTTGCTACAAAGTTCAGGTTCCTTTTTTTTTTTTTGCTATAATTTTATATTAGCTTTTAAAAAAAGGATTAATAAAATTTTCCCAGCTTTTTGTGAGCGAAAGTTGAACGTGTGTCTGTTGGAAATAGAGGCAGATACAGTTCAATCTCTTGTAGTCCACAGCTTCTCTGTTAAAGAGAGTAGAGCTAGTGCTAGCTAATATCACTGGCCATACTGTGTAAGCCACCACTTTAGCTCTTGAGACTGTATTTAATTTCTCTGAGCAGAATTTTATAGTTTTCAGCATGGAAGTTTTATATCTTTTGTTAAGTGCATCTTTATGGAGTTTACATTTTTTGATGCTATTGTCAATGGTCTTTTTAATGGTGTTAGTACATAGAAAGACAAATGAGCTTTTACACATTAATATTGAGTCCCATGGCTTTGCTTGGTCATAGCCTCTATGGAACCCATAGGGTTGAGTGTGTAAACATTCTGTATCGGTGCATAAAGCATGGATATGTCTTTCTTCCTAATCTTGATGCCAAATAGGCACCAGAAATACTGCTTCATTGTTCCAGCAGGACCTACTTTGACACATATGAGTCAGAAAGGCTCTGTTTTAATAGGGAAAGTATTGGTAGTTGTTCACTGCCAAGGATGGCCATGGTTGTCCCCCCCCATCTTTTATCAAATGGAGGATGCTTCTACTACTTTACCTGGTTGAAAATTTTTACTATGAAAGAATATTGAATGCTGTCAAGTGCTTTTCTGCCTCAGTCACAAATAACTTACAGTTTTTCTCCTTTATTTTGCTAACATAGGAAGTCACTTTCATTTTCAGTGGCCTTCCTGGGCCAGGCCCTCTATGGTCCTCTCTGTTTGGTATGTGAGCATGTTGGCCACAGATGCTGCTCTCTAGTTTTCTTTCTCTGATAGCCTCTGCAATGTCTTTGTCAGGGCTTGACACATGCTAGGCAAGCACTCTGCCACCGAACAACATGTATCTTAAGAGCGAAATATTAGTGATGTTGCTTTCTTCACTTGGTGTGGAATTTAATTAATCTTTTCCCCTTGGTACTAATCCAGTTTTTTTTTTTTTTTTTTTTTTTTTTTTTTTTTTTTTTTTTTTTTTTTTTTTTTTTTTTTTACTAGATAAGAGTTTTTTGTTTTTTTATATGCTAACTTTTATTTTTAAGGAAAATACAGGTTCTTAAGTGTACTTTTAAGGAAAAATAAACTTTTTAAAAATTACTTTTTCAAAGAATAATTTGTGTTTTTCTTATGAATTTTCAAATTTGTGAGTATAATGTCATATATTGTTTTACCTTTTAATATATAGCAATATCCCTCTTGTCCTGATGTGGTAATCCCTGTGTCTTGCTCATCTTACTGGGAATTTATTAACTTCACTTATCTAATAGTATTGGATCTTGGTATTGCTCATTTGCTTTACTATCTGCCTGCCTTCTTGGTGGCAGTGCTATGGTGGTCTCTATCCTGCTCAATTCTCAGCTTTGGGCCCAGGGGTGTGGCCAGTTGGACAGGTAGCAGTGAGCATCTGGGTGATGAGTGGTTGGCCACCTCATCCTTTGTGCCTCGCAGGCCTGGCCCATTCATTCCTATGCTACAGAGCTAATCTGGTGCTGAAATCAAAATTGAGACAGAATATGTCCATGTGATAGGGAAGCCTTTGTCCACAGGGCATTGGATATGCAAAGATTAGGAGGTGAACTGATGTGTAAGACTATCTTAACCTTGTGTTAAATGCTTTGCATCTGGTGCTTGGAATCTGATTAGATAGGGTTCTGTTAAGAAGTGGAGCTTATTGTGTGCTTTTAGGTCTGGGCGACTGGCCTGTACTGTACCCAAAAGGTAGGTAACTTTATATATATCTTTTGTTTTGAGAGAGGGTCTTGCTGTCTAGTGCAGGCTGGTCTTACACTCACTGTGTAGCCAGGCTGGCCTTGAACTCACTGTGATACTCTTGGCTCAGCCTCCTGCATGCTGGGATTATAGGTATGTATTGCCACACCTGGTCAGATAAATTCATTTTTATATGCTATTATTTCAGAGTTAAATCTACTTTGCTAGATGCAATAAACTTTTAATTCTAGCTACTTGGGAGGCTGAAATAGTATTGTAAGATCAAGGCCATCCCGGGCAACTTTGTAAGACCTTGTCTCAAAATAAAGTTTAAAAAGAGTGAGTGCTTTCCTAGAATGTCCAAGGCCAGAAAAAAAAAAAAAAAAAGTTAAGATTACTTTATTTCTTATCATTTGATCCCCTCTAATGAGAAGTTGTCATTTAAAATATATTATTTTCCAGGGCATACTTTTTAGGGGAAGATACTTATTTTGTTATAAAATTTACTCAGTCCTTCTTGGTAGATTGAAGTTTTTAAGAGTATGTAGCTTCTGTAAAATTTGGCAAACATTATAGAAAGTAACTGATTTTTAACTTTTAATTAAAGAGAGTAATATCTCTGAATTTATCCACCAGAGTAAGATACCTGTATTTTTTTTTTTTTTTTCACAGTACTTCCATTTTCTCTCCAGCTGTCTTTGTCCATCTGGCTAAAATGAATACTATTGCAAGAGAGAACTGAATATAAGAGGGCTCTGCAGTGCTCAAGGAGGAGGACATGGGCAGGCTTTTCTCTGACCAGGTTGTGGGAACACAGTTTAAAGTTGTCATTTGGGAAACGGCTCAATTGGTACTTCCTTTTACAAAACTATTTTTGGCTTCAGAGTATTCATACTGCACAGACAAGAATGTATTCCTCCTGAAAGGAAATGGTTTTCCATAGGGATAAGCTTGTCATGGGGCAGGGTTTCCTGAAGAACGCAATAGCAGTGCCCTAGGTCCTTGTGCCTATTGCTGCTCCACCAGGAGACCCATCACCTGTCCTAGGAAACCTTTCTTGTGCAACATCTGCAGGATTCAGGAGCCCACAGTGCTTGTTTATTTTTAAGTGGTTTGTGCATAAAAGTGCTGAAGAAATAGATGAGAAAAGATGAGTTTCTGTTTGGTGCTGTCATGTGTTGTTTTTGGTGTACAGAGTGTAGCTTTATCACAAGTACCCTGGGATGTCTGGGCTCGGTGGTTTGTACCCAGGTCTACCTTAAAATCAGAGTGCCATCCCAGCCTTCTGAAACTGACTTGTCCTCGTGCTTGCCAGGAAATAAAGCTTACCTGCTGGAGGAGAGCTAGTTTTATTTGACAGATGACACCAAACTATGTAACTTAACAAGCAGCCACACTGGCTGCATAGGTGGTCATTGGTCTCTTCTCACCCATGACAGTGTTAGGAACCTTAGGTGAAAGGATTGTGGAGGTGTAGAAGGTACTAGGTGGTGGGGGTTCTGAATGTGGGGCTATTAGTCCCCAACCCTAAGAGTCCCAGGAAGAAATGAGACAAGAACTGATGCCCATGTTGGTGCTATGGGGCATCAGCTGAGAATGGTTATCTTGCTGAGATGGGCACTGCAGTGTCTTTAGTTTTCTTGCATGGCTGCTATTGGACTTCTGTGACCTGGACCCATGTGCTCACTGCTGTTCCTGATCTTTGTCAGCCCTGACCCTGTTCCCACCACCCGGTATTGCCTAGCATTTTTTTTTTTTTTTTATGCTAGGATAGAATTGCACAGCCCTGAATTGTATTTCCTTCCTTAGGAGGTATCTGTATTTGAGAGGATTGGGATAGGTGGAACTGTATACTTTTGGTTAGTCCATAAATGTTCAAGTACTTACTGTCTTCCAACTACATGGCTGGCAATAAGGGTGAATGCAAGAGAAGTAGCCTGTTTATCCCTTAATGTGTTGTGTTAGATCTTGGAGAGTAATCAGAAATGGCCTGGATTCCAGGGGGTGCACTTCATCCTCATCTGCTCTGAACAAACTTGGAGTATGGGTATATTAGTGTGGTTAGGGGTGATACACTAACTCAGTGTCAGAGAATCCTGCAGTCCCGTCTGAGAGTGATGACTAGAGCCAATACAGTAGGCAGTCACAGAGCAGGAGAGGACAGAAAGGAGCACTGGTCAGAGCTGCAGATATGGGTACCAGTTTAGTCCTGTGGGTGACCCTCACAGACTCAGGATGCCCTGTATTGTAGATTCTGGGATGCATGTATTTTCATTGTTAGTATCTCTGAGAAAAACAAATGGTCTCAGGAGGTCAAAGCTTATAAGGTGGCTGCTATTATGGGCAAGAGCCCTTGGGTGCGGATTTCTTTTTCTGTGGTCTGACGACATCTGTCACCTGTGTCCCTTTTTGAGGACTATGAAAGGAGAATTGTGCTTCTTTATTGTTTTCTCCTCAATCCCTCCTCCTCTTCCTCCCCCCCTTTCTTGTCTTTGAAAGTTATTCAGATACTAGGAAGATTGTTTGCATTTAACAAATATTTTCACCCATTTTAATGCTTGTCTTTTGGTTTTGCCATGTAAAAGTTTCTTATGGCAGTGAAACTTTTTCTTCTTAAAAGTTTTAATATTTGACCAAAAAAATTAAGTTGCAGTATTTGGATCTTGAATCATAGTTTATCTTTTCACATAAACTTCAACATTATCCTGCCCAGGCCATCTGGGTGTAGTGGACACTTCTGGGCACATTTTGTTGGGTGTGTTGTACTAGCTTGGAGAGAGTCATCCTCTGATCTCTGCACAGTCTTTCCCTAAACACAGGTCTGTTATTTGTCTCTTTCAGGAAGATCTTAAGGTTTTTGTCTTAAGGATTTTTACATTAAAAGAATTTTAGTTCTAACAATCCTTTTCTACATTGTTGTAAATGTGGCTTTTCTTTTCAAATGTTTTCTGATTGGCTGTTGTTTGTATGAATATTTATGATGGCTGCCAATTTAGTATGTTGACTTTTTTGTTTGTTTTTTCATTTATGTATTTGGTACGGGGTCTCACTATGCAGCTTGGACTTATAGTGATTCTCTTTGTTTTCAGCCTCCCCAGCGCTGGGATTACAGTGCACCACCAAGCCTGGACGCTGTTTATAGCTCAGTGTGCCCTGGGGGTGGGTCCAGCAAGGCTTGTGGCACCAGGGGTTGGATCCTGGTCCCTGTCCTTGCCAAAGAAGGCACTTAGTCCACTGAGCTATTGTATGTTGATTTTACAGCCTTCTATTTTTCCTAAAATTCTTTGTTGTTGTTCAGTTTCATTGTTGACTCTCAGGGTTCTCAGATGTTTCATCCTGTCACCTGCACACAGGTAGTTTAATTCTTTGTTCCCTGAGATTCTGGCTCCAGTGTGGCTTCCTTGGTTTCTGCTCCTGGGCTCCTGGGTGCATGGTTAAGTGGACTCGTAAGCAGCAGGCCTCCAAGCCTTATTCTGACCTTAGTGTGAATGGCAGCTGCCTACCCTGGAGGTGGCTGGTGTGAGGGTGAGTATGAATGCATGTGGTGTGCAATGTTTCTAGTATGCATAAGTTACACAGTATTTGAAGTTGCTGCTTTGAAGTAAATGAAAAGCAGATTAAAAAAGCCAGAACATAGAACTCTATTCTAACTACAGGAATGTCGGAAGGTATTTATAAATCCAAATATTAATGAATGAAAATCACAGAAGCTGTAAATTAAGGAAATATCAAGTTGTTTGTTTTAAAATGTAAGTGGTAAATATTTGATAAGGCTAACAGAGACAGGATGGATAAACTGGCTACTTTTAGCATTAGCAACAGCATTACTCATACAGTTTAACAGAGTTGTAAGATTGTTGACTAATATTAAGATAAAATTTTAAGTTAATTTTTTTTTTTTTGAGATAGGGTCTATGTGTTTTAGGCTGGCCTTGAACTCGTTATGTGTAGTCCTGGCCAACCTCAAACTAATGGTGACCCTCCTGCCTCAGCTTCCTGACTGCTGGGATTATAGAAACATGCTACCATACCTAGTTTAAGTTAGATTCTTACCATAAACATGCCAAAATCCAGTTGGGAAAAAAATGTTAAAAATATATATCCTATTTTACTATGTACACTATATATATTTATAATACTAAAGACATTTATTAACAAGGACTAAGATAGTCTTATACCTTTGTAGACTTCTGCTTAGGACTCTGGCTCACCAAATGGGTCCTGTGTCACTTGTGGGTAGGGCTTTCTTCTCACCCAGAGGCTCAATGAGGGTGCTGTCTGCTCTTAGGATATCTCAGGCTGGTGGTAGATTTCCTTGAACTGTAGGATTCTGGGCAATTTTCTGCTGATGGGCTTGCTGCTAGTCTCTGACCTTTAGACTCTGAAATAGCTTATATGATAAGGTCAGACCTGTCTAGGATAGTCTTCCTCTTGGTCAACTCAAGGCCCATTGATGGTAGCATGTAATTACATCTGCCGAGTCCTTTTGAAGAAGTGCCATTTTTCCCTGTTCACCCCACTTTAAGTTGCGAGTTGCAGCACTGGGGAGATAGCTCAGTAGAACAAGTGCTTGCCTGGCAAGCGCAAGGGCCTGAGTTCAATCTCCAGTTCCGCAAAAAAAAAAAAAAAAAAAAAAAAAAAGTTGAGAGTTGAGGGATTCCCCCGTCATGTGGCATTCTGCTTACTCAGCAAGTTCCTGGAAATTCCTAGCTCACTGCAATTTTATCACAAATGTGGGTGGCTTTTATTGAAGAACTTTTCACTTTGGGGGGAGGGTATAGAAATAAAACTTTGGACCTCATGTTTGCCAGGCAGATGCTGTGCCACTGAGCTAAATCCCTACCTGACCTTTGTACTTTTTAAGTGACCTTTATTTATTCCTTCTCCATCCTCCTTCCTTTTTGTAAATGCAGAATTTTGACTCCTAACATTTTATTTTTCCTCCCTGAGGAACTTTTAAAACACTGCTTATGCATCCTAAATTTATTTATTTTTCTGGTGTTTTTATAGTTTTGCAGTTCAGCTTTTGTGTTGGGTAGTGGGGTTAAACTCAGGACCTTGTGCTTCTAGCCAGGCACTTATGCCGAATTATTTCCCATTTCCCTAAAACATTACTTGTAGAGAAGCATTGGGGTTAGGGGTGATATACTAACTCAGTGTCAGAGAACCCTGCAGAGAAGGGTTCCCTGTAGAGAAGGTTTGTTGCTGAGGAATTTTAAATCTATTTTTCACTTTTAAAGAATAATTTTTGTGTTTTCTTTCTTAATATATTTATTTCTTTTTTTTTGGTTTTGTGCCATAGGGTCTTGCTAGGTAGTTCAAACTGGCTTTGAACTCACTGTATAAACCAGTCTGGCCTTGAACTCTCAACCATCCTGCCTCAGCCCCTTGAGTGCTACAGTTTCAGTCTGGCTGTTGATGTTTTCTTTCTTATTTCACCAGTTGAAATACTTTACTTTCTGTTTGAGTGATTTCTGTTGAGAACTTTTTTCTGTTACTGTTTCTCTAGCTAAGTTGTAATTTTTTATCTTTCTTCTTTCAAGATATTTTTGTCATTTTTTTCTGCTGTTTGAATGTGATATCCCCAGGTCTGTTCCCTGCCCCCCATGTTTGTATGATGTTCCCTGATCCTGTCACATCTCTTATTTGGCCTGTCATTAATTTCAGAAAATTCGCAGCCTTTATTATTTCAAATATTTCTTCTGCTCTGTTCTTTTTTTGGTATTCTGTTGACACATTTTATACTTCTTGTAATTGTCCCACTGTTTTTGGATGGCTTGTTTGTTTTGTTTTGGTAAGGTACTGAGGTTTGAATTTGTGGCCTTTACACTCACTTACATTTAAGCCTCCACCCCCACCCCTTGAGAAAGGATCCCCCAAGATGCTCTCCTAGTTGCTTTTCTCATTGCTGAGACAACATATTCACCACACAAAGTTAAAGGAAGGAAGGCTACTTGGCTCACAGTTGGTGGAGGTTCCAGTCCACAGCTGGCTGGCCATGGCAAGGCAGGGTGGCATGGCAGAGGGGCATCACAGAAGAGAAATAGTTTATGGCATATAGAAGGTAGCAGGCATCAAGTGACAAGTGTCCCTTAAATTTTATTTAGTTTATCCACCCTTAGGTTCGGGTAGCATTCATACCCTTAATCCTAGCATTCCATCATGAATCAGTCTCAGCATCAGTTCCTTGATCTAGCCAAACCCCAAAAGCCCCACCTGTGACTGTATGAGGCTTTTGGGGGACATGTGCATACAAGCCATATAGATGCCCAGGAGGGATGTGAACTCCTGCCTCATCCCTATAGATGGTCCCAAATGCTGGGATTATAGATGTATGATATCTCATTTAGTTTTGCTTTATTCAGTTCAATCTCTCTCTCTCTCTCTTTCATCTCTGCATGTTTGCAGTATATAATGCTTACATTCTTTGTGTAGTTGGTACATTTATGTAACATTTTAATTCCTTTTTCACTCCCCCATTAAAAATTGTTTTTTGTATCTTTTTGTTTACTGCTGCTTTTTTTTTTTTTTTTTTTTTTTTTTTTTTTTTTTTTTTTTTTTTTTTTTTTTTTTTTTTTTTTTTTTTTTTTTTTTTTTTTTTTTTTTTTTTTTTTTTTTTTTTTTTTTTTTTTTTTTTTTTTTTTTTTTTTTTTTTTTTTTTTTTTTTTTTTTTTTTTTTTTTTTTTTTTTTTTTTTT
>PVKA01020125.1:0-40909 GCA_004027165.1 Ctenomys sociabilis | reverse complement strand
TGTAAATTTTTATTTCAGATTTTCTTTCTTCTGATCACCAATGAATGAATCTGTTTTACCAGGATGAAATGTGCTTCTGATGGTGGTACTTAGAAATAAGATGCTGGAGTGGCCAAATAGCTCAGAGGATTAAAGCATCTGATTAGGCAGACACAGTGACTCGGGTTCAATCCCCGGTGCGGCTCCACATTCTGGGTGGGCTGAGGCCCCCATTGAGTCTGGGTGTGGTGGCAGGTGCCTATAATCCCAGCTCTTTGGGTGGTTTAACACAAGCAGATTACTAAGAGTCCAGTCTATGTAGTGAGACCCTGTGGACCCCTACTAAAAAATACAAAAAAAAAAAAAAAGAGGTGCCATTATTATCCTTAAAAAATAGTATTTATAGAGGCCGGGATGATGGCTCAGTGGAATAAGCTGTTCTTTGGCAAGCGCAAGGGCTTAAGTTCAATCCCCGGTTCTGCCAAAAAAAAATAGTATTTACAGATAATTTTTCAGTGGAAAACAATCTGAAAGTTGGAAGCAGAAAGCTTTCCCCCTTATTAGCAGAGCGCACACGATGGCTCACAGGTCTGTTAGATTGCCCATAAACACCATGTACTTTTTGACCTCATTCTTAATCAAAACTTGACTAAAAAAAAAAAAAAAAGGAGTCCAGTCTTCTGATCAATTCTTCTGCAGCACAAAAATGCCACAGTACCAGGCTACTGAAGCAAACATGTCATCAATTGCTTCCACTCAATTAAGCAGAAAATAAAACCCCCCTATTTGGAAGAAGGCTTGCTAGAAAACACAAATCTGAAAAGAAATGGAAAGTCGAAGGACTACTTAATGTAGCTCAAAATGGTCTTGCCCCATAATGAACAAGGAAGGAAATCCTGGCAAACAATGCCCTGCAGCAAATAACACTGCCATCAACGCCCACCTGTGAGGTCCAATCCTTCTTTCTATCCTAATAGCAATGGTAGTGCTCTAACCTGATACAGACAACTTAACACCAGTTACCAAAGTCTGTCAACACTGTCATGCTTATTCCAGGTCACTGATAATTGCAAGGATTTCTATATGACATCAAACCAAAATTATAATAAACCAGATGAGAAGACATATGAAGACATACATAGATGAAAGAACTACAGGTCAGTGACTCAATACAACATGAAGACTAGAAAACTCGCTGTAGAACGCTTATTTTATGTGTACCCCAACGAGCCCGAGAGGGAGCAGGCTTACTCTATTTGGCCTGTAAGATGAAGCTCATTCTTCATCATAAGCCAAGCAGTTGCTTTTTTCCATCAACCAGAAGGTGGCTTTTCTGGTTCCAGTATGGAAGAAGACACCTGGTTCTCTAAATTCAGTGATAACCTGTTGGTGACCAACTCTTCTGTCCTCATGGGCAGCATATGACATGTCACTGTAGGACAGGCTCTAACTGTCCCAGTCAGGGTTCGAGGTTTCTCTCTCTGCTGCATGGGTACAAGGGTGCCTCTTTGTTTCTATCTCTGTGTGTGCCATGGTGAAGGCAGTAAGAAAGTCTCTGGCTCCTTGGTTACTCCCACTGCACGCCCCATTTCTACATGAGTAGACTGAGACTCGGGAAGAAGGTAGAAAGATGCTCCGCCACAATTATGCATCATTGCCAGTGACAAAGTGAATGGTTTGGTTATTATCTGCCCCCTGAAGGCAGTTGGTGTAGACATACAGGCACAAGAGGGTGAAAGCAAGAGAAGCTTCACAAGAAGGCAGAAAAAGCAGACCACGCGCATGAGGTCCTCCATAAATTCACCTGATTATGTGTGCAGAGAAAAAGAAGTACAGACAAATCCTGCATGTTGGCCCTGCCTCAGTATGGTTGTGAAAGCAGGGGCAATCGTGTATGGCTGTTAGGCTTTGATGTATTTTCTAAAATTGTGTAGTATTTTTAAATGTACCATTTTTTTTTTGTTTTTATTTAAAGAAAAATACTAGAAAAGAAATTACAGGCAAGACGTACAATACATATCACTCAGGGTTTGGCTCTAAGCAAAACTGTCACAGCTTAGCCTGTTCTATGATCTATGAAATTTAAAAATTTGTTGAAAGGACAGCAAAAACCCCACCTCTACACTTCATGCACTTGTATTATCATAAAAGAGCATGGTTTTCAAATTGGCAGAGGGAAATAAATGACATTTTGCTCAAGCCGACCACAAAAGCAAACAGCACATGCCAAGATTATTTACTGAGTGCTGCGTGGGGCCGGTCTACATGCAGCTCCGGACCTGCGAGCAGGGATTCTGATTAAAGCTGAGGCATCCCGCCTTCCAAGGCTTTAGCTCCGCTTCTCCTCTGGGGCTTCCTTTTGCTAGGGGCATTTTAAACCTGCCAGGAATCAAATTTGAAGATCACCCCCACAGAGCTTAGTAGACACAGCCAGGAGAGAAACTTGAAGCACTAGGTAGCCTTGCATAGAAAGCCCCTTTTTCTATCCAGAAAGCAGCAAGCACTTACCAAGATGCATGCAGCTGAGGTCTTTAAAGAGAATTTTGATTTCTTTATTTAAGAAATGCTAAATTATTATTCTTGCTGCACAGACATCCCTTGTGTCTTCAAACACACCATGCAGGGCCAGTTCTGAAGGGTCTGGGAGGGCACTCCCTGTGCCAAGGAGCAATAGGCATGCCACAAAACCCAGGGTCTTTACTTCTCCTGGTAGCTTTAATGTGATTTTTTTTTTTTTTTTTTTTTTTTTTTTTTTTTTTTTTTTTTTTTTTTTTTTTTTTGTCTTTTTGAGACAGGGTCTCACTATGCAGTTCAGGCTGGCCTTAAGCTCACTTTGTAGCTCAGGCTGGTCTCGAACTCACAACAATCCTCCTGCCTCAGCCTCCCGAGTTTAATGTGATTTTGAAGAGACCTTCAAAAACCAATCAAAGGTCCTGGTATTTTCTTATCCCCCACAAAGATTTGATAGAATTTCTAGTCTCTTCATACATCCACTCTTTACTAACCTTCTGCACTTCCTGGCCTTCAAATGTCCCCCAAGGCCTGCAGGCTAAAGGCCTGATCCCCATCTTGTGCTGCCATTTGGAAGTGGTGGAAACAATAACAAGGGGGACCTAACAGGAGAACTCTGGGTCCGTGGAGGGTGTGACCTTGAGGCTTTTACCTTGAGGGATGTGACTTTAGGCATGTGATCTTAAGCGTGTGACCTGGTGACCCAGCCTCTTCCTGTCTCTCTCCCGCTGCACATCAGCTTCATCTACCATACCTTCCCTGACTAACATACTATGCCACCTAGGTCCAAAGCAACAGGAACGAGCAGCTAATCTAAGGACCAACCAAGGAAACCATGGACCAAACAAGCATTTCCTGCACTTCAGTGGCTGACACACCTTATTAACAGATGCCCCCTGCAGACTGGACTTCTTGCAGGCAGACCCCACATCTGTTTAGCCCGCCTGCAGTCCTCCACCTAGCCAGTCTATCAGGTACTCTTGCAAATGAAAGATACTGCTGGCCCGGATTCCCAGATACCCAATTCTGAAATCAGTATTCAGTCTCCCATGGTATTTCATTGAGTAACAGATATCCATTCAGCAAGCAGACAGAAATGTTTCAAAAGGGGTGTGTGTGCATGTGTGTGTGTGTGTGTGTGTAAAAGGACAGTAATAAAGAAAACATGAAATGTCTTAAAACAAATGAGCAAAGAAAAAAGAGGAATATAAATCTCCCTAAGACATCAACGATTTCACCATCATATAAAGCTTCTGATCTAGGGTTACTAGCACACACCTAAAAACACAGCACACTGAGGACTACAGTCTGCAGCAGGTATTTCCCATCTGTGACATACATTTTTAGAGTACTCAACTTCTGTCCTGTTAGTGTCCTAAATCTCAACGATGCTGTGCTTGTTTTCCCTGGAACTCTTATAGACTCCTCTACATTCCTGTAAACTACTAAAATTCCTTTTCTGGAAGGTATGCATTGAATAACCAAATGAGAAAGACCATTCTTTCAGAAGTACTTTAAAAGGAAATTCAGGCAGCAGAGATTAATATGTCAGGAGCACTCGGAGATTTCTGGGAAGAGGATCTCGACATTGACCGGCCTCGTAGGATGGGTGGAAGCTTTGCAGGTGAAGAACCACGAGGGAGGCCATGCGGAAGCAGGGCACACAGGCAGCCTCCCGCTCTGCAGGTGGCGAATTGGTCTGACACATTACACTACAAACCTGAGTCTGAGTGACTGGTTTAGTCAGAAGACAGTAGGCGGAGTGCATCAAAGACATTTTTAAAAATCATTTGTCTTTTCTTCACTGGGGGTATATTACCTTTATGGTGAAACTTAAAAGTTTAAAGCAGAAAAAAAAAAAAGAAGCAGTCCTTGAGAAAGTTATAAACCTAGAGGTGATGCTTTGGAAATCTCATTCCTCTGCACTGGCAAAGGATTACAATGCTGATAACAGACAGAGGGCACTGGGGGTTTTCCTGAGAATTGAGACTTCTGAACGCTGGGCATAAGGGCTGCAAGGCTGGCTCCACCTATTAACACTGGTGGGAAAATCTCTACCACCAAGCATTGACTAGAATCCCCCATTCCAGATGGCAAGGCCAGAGGCTGAGGCAGAGACGTAAAGTCCACGCAGAACCTGGGTTTGGGAGCAGAGGCTGGGCCACTCATTAAATGAGCAAACAAATCCTAGCATAGTTTCAATTTAAGACAACACTAACATGTTCGGACTGCACAGCTGAGAGAGAAAAGACACTCAAGTGATCCGGCAGTTGCAAAGCAGCGTAATGGGGGTCCCAGAAGAAATGTGCAGAGGAATATTCTACCACATAAGATGGCAGCTAGCATGAAGTAGGAAGTGTTTAGGCACAAAATTCGGAGACTTAACATCTTTGATATTCATGATAAGGTGCCAGAATTTTCCATAAAAATGCACTGGAAAAAGAGGGAGGAATACTACGAGCTCCCAAGAAGAAAGCATTCTGCAGCAGAAATTAGACCAAGCAGCCTCCATGGAAGATGGCATCACTTGGACTAGTCATGATCACTGAACTTGCTTGTGACAATTCAAGTAGCTTCAGCCCCACCCCTGTACCACAGGACACAAACGGACCAAGCAACCAAAGCAACATCCCTTTAAAATGATATGATAGTGACAACAGTCTTATGTTAGGGAGATTGTCCCAGGGACGGCCAGGGACTGGGGGGTGGGGGGATTTAAAAACAGACACACTAAAAAGAGAGCATCTCCTCCTCGAAGAGGCCAGTGGGTGCTGACGCACCAGAAGCCTCCTCCTACAGAAGACACTCAAATCTCTCTCAGCAGCTTGCATTGTGGGTCACCCTTCTGAATGCCACGCAGCTGTCATGTTCTTTTGGAACACTGCAGCCACTGTCACCTGCTTTCTTGGTCCCCTTGGCTACGTGTCATGCACTGCCCCCTGAGTTCGTTCTCACAGTGCATGGCTTTCTATCTCCTTGTGAGGTCATGGATCCCAGAGACCGTATTTCAAAATACAACCTCTAGAAAAGCTGAAGGGATGGGTACATAGACCAAAAAAAAAAAAAAGATATATTTATTGATTTATTACTTGTTTCACCTCTAGCAGCTGCTCTGTTATTTCTCCAGAACTTCATCTATATTTGATGTTTCATAAATGGTCAATGAACATGCAAAGAACAGAAAAAGCAAAACCCCCTGACTGGTTTGCTAGATTTTATTAATGGAGCTTAAGGCCAGCAGAGCTCTCTTTCTCTTCAGTGATACACTCAGGAGGCACAGGAAAGGCATCAAGAAAACCCACATGGGAAGACTGCGATGGAACAGACCTTGGTTCTGTCTTCAGCTCCCTCATTACAAAGTGAACTTTGATCTGCTTCACTGAGGGCAAAGGCTTAAGAAGCACAGTGTAAGACAGTAAGTGCAGCCTGAACTACGAACAGTAGGAGAAAATGCATCCCAAAATATTCCAGAAAAGCCAACTGGCATGGGACATTAGGCAAGAAGAGAGAAGGCAGCCACATGGGAACAGAATAAGTAAAACCACCTCTATATGAATAAAATGGGATCTTCCATATGTGGAAAACCTCACAAAATTTATAAACTATTAGAGTGAATAAGTGAATTTAGCAAGTTTGTGAGAGCATACATATTTGAAACTAGGTATACTAACAGTGAACAATCAAAAATTAAATTATTAAGTCATTTTAAAAGAAACCAAAGCAAAACAGCTGCTGCATGTAGAGCTCAAGGATAACATGCTTGCCTTGCATGCCTGAGGCCTTGGGTCTACTCCCCGGCACCACTCACAAAGCAGTGACAGAAACACTTAGCAATAACCAAAGAAATGTGAGTCTGATACAATTAAAAAACACAAGCACTTTGAAGAAATATTTAAAAATGCCTAAATAAATCAGGAAGACATCCAATGTTCTTCTAACAGAAAACTTAAAAGAGCTATAATAGTTGACAATGCCCACAGAGCAAATCTCAGTCCAGAGACACAAAGAAAACTCTTGCTCTGCTATTGACTGCATGATAGTGAAGACTCAAGCCACCTGATCACCATATAAACTGAATAGCCTTGCATAGCCACAGCTAAATGATGTTGGCTAGGAATTGTTTGAACACTGCTTTGCGTTCTACCGAGAAAGGAAACAAGGGCTGGGGAGATGGCTCAGTAGAATAAGCGCTTCCCTGGCAAGCACAAGGATCTGAGTTCAATCCTTGGTTCTGAAAAAAAAAGAAAAAAAGTCATACCTAGAGAAAGGAAACGAGGTCAGTTCCACAGGACATGTTCCTGGTGGGCGAGGCCTGCTCTGATTGGCCCTATGTTTCCTTTCTCTACACATTTAGTCAATTGCTTTTTGCTTTTCCTGGTACTACACAGAAACAGTTGAATAGACCAAGGAATCCTAGTGCACACGGGTTAGTGACTGCACAGAATAATATACCCTACTAGTTAAACCGTACTCTTTGGTTAATTAACTGTCACAGTATCTTAAAACCTACTGTCATCACATGTTCTACAGATAGAGGAGGATTCCACAGTGACTTTCAAACCTGGGGGAAGGTAAAGTCCCAACTAAACAGAATGTAAGTGGAAGAAAGCTGGTATTTGTATTTATCTTCTGTATTCTGATCCAGCAACCAAGCATCAAATAGGACCTAAAGGAGGTGGCAAAGGAATGCAACCCCTGTCTCACATTCACTATTGCTGTTGCATGGAGAAGCCACTTCAAGACAAATGGAACTATCACTCTGAAGGCTGCCAGGTCTCCTGAAATTAATGTCTCTCCATGCGATGCAGCAAATTCCCCAATATTCATAAAAGGTTCCATCAATAAAACTGAAAATGTTAAGTGTTTCAGTGAGTTTGGATGATAAATGCCAGAATCTGCACAAGGATTCTGATACACTGACAGCACCAGCCAAAAAATTATAACATCCCCCAAAGTCCAGAATGTAACAAGAGATCTCAGGAAGCACTTCTCTGCCTTAATGACCCTTGGTGACATTTTGAATTAAATGCTCTATTGTGCAAGGAGCTAATTATACTAAGATTAAACCCAAAGAATGATAGAAACATTTGCTACACTTTGGGTAATTAAGTTAGCCTCCGATATCCAAGAATACAACTTGTTCTGTCTCCTTTTGAAAATTGTCATGGCTAATCCAACAAATTCCACAACACACAGATCTTGTTTAGAGTTTAAATATTTCAAAACCAAGAGACATTTTCTTTCACCACCAATGCTGATTGATTTTATATTTTGTCCTTTTTAAAAAACTATTTTTATTTATTTTGTACAGGATTTCCCTACACAGGTCAGACTCATAGTGATCCTCCTGTCTCAGACTGCCCAGTGGTGGGTTGTAGGGGTGCACTGCCATGCTTGATTTTGTTCCAGGGCTGTCACGACATGTGGTACCAGGGACCGAACCCAGGTCTGTTTGCCAAGCAGGCTCTTAGATCACCAACCTACCTCCGCAGTCCCATCCTGTCCTTTTCCTTGTCATTTCCGTTCCGTTAGTCCCACTGCATCCTAAATGTCTCCATGCAGGCATATTAGCAGCCCTAGAGCAAGTTTCTGACATGTACTCAAGCAGTGGCTGCTTCTCTGCCCAAGTGCAGACACAGCCACTGATCTCATTCCACTTAGCGTATTTTTATGAACCACTCACTATGATGCATTTCTGTAAGTTGTTTGGTCAGCTCTTCCCCACCGAGCTTTCTAGTGCCATGACAAACTGCTAGACAAACACAGTGCGCACCTTGGTGACTTCTCTGTGGTGTGCTTATTAACCCCCTGCAGGGAGCCTAAGCAACCGCACCTGATATTCAAAACACAAGATTAGCCTCCGAGGACCAGGCCAGCATTGTCTTACACCTCTCTGGTGGTGGAGACCGACCACATTTTCAATTTCCAGATGCTCATCTCTGCTTCGGTATGTCCTGCGTTCTCAGGGGTCCAAAGAGAGAAAGAAACAGGTGATAAGATCTAAAGCAACGAGTGCCGCTGCCACGGCCAGGCGACCACAGAGGCCGAGATCACCAACACGAGCAGTGTCCGTGGTGAACCAGAGTGGGAAGAAATGGTAAAGTGTGTCATAAATCCTGGCCCATGAGCAGCAAACTAACATGGAATTTTGTCAACTTCACTGGACCTGCACCACAGTGGCACTTCAGATTCCAGATTTTTTGATTTTAAAGAAGTGTCACGGGAGATGAAACTTGTGTCAATGGCTATGATTTTCAGGCTAAGGTTCTCAATGAGAACTGCCCAGTTCTCCTGTGGGGCAGGGAAAAGTGCATCCATCCAAATCCAGCATCAATATGATGCTGATATTGTTGGGTTTTTTTACCTTCATGGAATTGCGTGAGCAGAGTTTGCACCTAGAGATACTACTGTGAGCTCTGAAGATTTCCGAGGTGTATTATAGCGATAAAGAAATGCTGTGCATGGAAAAACGGCCTAAAATGATGAGCCGAAGATTTCCATCCCCCACCATGACAACCTCCACCTCACACAGTGTTTCTGGTACCACAACTTCGCTAAAAACAAACACAAAAGCAAAAAGCGTCCACCCCACTCAGCGTCTGCTCTGTTCAACTTCCGGTTCTGCCCCCAAATCCACATGCCTGTGAAAGGTGAGTGCTGTGAGTCCATTCAGGACCTCAAAGCAAGCCGAAAAAAATAGTAAATCCACTATTTTTTCATCTTCCTTCATAAAAGCAGGAAAGCTCTACATTTTAACAGGGGTAGCTTCTTTTCAGAGCACAATGTAAAATGTGGGAGAGCACACGTGATGCAACACATTGTAGAAAACAAAAAGAATTTAAAAGGAATACAAAGGGCGAAGGTAGGACAATGAAAGACCGACGCACAAGCGACTTCTCTGTGTCCGGAGAACAGAGGACGCAAAGGTGGGGTGCTAAGATACGCCCTTTAGGCAGCAAACTCCTGGAGAATGCAGGCACTGGGGGCCTGAGTGTGTGAGGAAAAAATTAAGATCTAGGCCGGCCAAATAGCTCAGCGGATTAAGCACTTGCTCAGGCAGATGCAGAGGCCCGCTGTAGATCCCAGGCCTGCTGTGCCGGCCCCACCCCCGAGGCACAGCCTGGGAGCCCAGTGCTCGGGAGGCTGAAAACAGGAGGATCACTACGAGTCTAAGCTAGGTAGCGAGACCCTGTAGACTTTGTCTTAAAATACAAAAAATAAAATAAAATAAAATCTGTAGTAGTTTACAGCAGACGAAGGACATAAAGTAGAAATATACATAATGAAAAAATAAAAAGCCCTGGATTACTTTTAAGGGAGGAGCAAGAGCTACGGTACAGGAAGGCTCATTGTACAGTGGGATCTCGCTCTGCTAATCCAGGACAGCCGTGTGTGTGTGTGTGTGTGTGTGTGTGTGTGTGTGTGTGTGTGTGTAATGAAAACCCTGTCCTGACTTTGGAAAGGCACACAGTGATTGACATAGAGAAGAAGAAAGACGGAAACGAACTAGAATTCTTGTTTTGACTTTATATTACACTTTTATAATAATTTTATGATTTTTTTAAAATGCCAAACACTGATCTCTGAAAAGCTGTATAGTATATCCTCTCAACTAAAAAATATGAATCGTTCACTTAACATTTGGAACCAATGCTCATGATTTTGTAATCCATGAAATGAGTAACACTTATGAAAATGCGTCATGAAAACTACTTATGTAAAAAGTTATTTAAATTGCTACTCAGATAAGAAAGTGACATAAACTGTATAACTTAGCTTAGACACATGCAGTAATTGCTGCTTTAAAAGAAAAACCGAAGGACCGGGGAGACAGAGCAGTGGAATGGGCGCTTCCCTGGCAAGCGCAAGGGTCTGAGTTCAATCCCCAGTTCTGCTAAAACAAACCAACCAACCAACAAACAAACAAAAAAACCCAAAAATTCACGGAACACAGTTCTCATTTGCAGAAAAATTGCAAGAATAGCAACTCACCTGGCTTCCTAAAATACTGACATCGAGCACAAAAAAAGTACCAAGCCACCAACACCAGCACATTAACACCACATGGTACTATCCACTAAAAGGCAGATCTCATTTGGATCATTTCCAATTTCCACCTAATGTTCGTCTTTAATCCCATTCTCCTATCAAGGACCTCAAATGACATTTAGTTGCTATTTCTACTAATTCTATCAAAAATTCTCATCTCCTGGTCCTGTGTGATTCTCTGAAGAGTTTCGATGTGTTCCCGAAGGGTGCCTTTCAGTTCAGATGCGCCTGACGCGCTCCCAGGCCTTGGTTGAGGTTGTTTGTTATAAAAAGAAAATTAACGTCTGTAATAGTTTACAGCAGGTACAGGACATAAAGTAGAAATTTTGGTCAAGGGAAAGCCAGAGAACTTATGGTGCATCTCTTTCTAATGAGATTTTAATTGTAAGAACCTGTCTCATTAACAGGTATTGGGTTATCAAATATACAAATCTGGAAACTCTTATTTGTAATCCTTTTTTGAATAAGAAAGAAAAGGAAAACTAAATGATATTTAAGACTTTGAGAGACTGGGTATAGTGGCGCGTGCCTGTAATCCCAGCTCTTGGGAGGCAGTAAACAGGTGGATCACGAGTCTGATCTAATAGTGAGACCCTGAGCACTCTGTAGTCCCTTCCCTAAAATACAAAAACAAAACAAAAAGACAACAGCAGAAAGACTTTGAAAAGTAGGACTTAATGTCAATAATGATGCTTTCCAGATACAGCAGTCTGGTCCTTCATCTTGGGTTCTTAGGAAAGCTGGAAAAAGTAAGCAGAATGTGCCCTATACAGTATCTCAACAGAAGTTTTAGGAAGAAAGAAGGAACAGGGGAAATCCAAACATCTCTGTGAGCTCTGTTTTCCAACTATAGCTACAAGGTCACACTTAAAAGAACAGAAAGACCTTGGCAAAGGCATGCACTGTCCACAGAGGAGGGGAGGGAGAAGAGGTGGGGAGGGGAGGAGGAAGAGGTAGAGAGGGGAGGGGAAAAGGGGAGGGGAGAAGAGGTGGAGAGGGGAGGGAGGAAGAGGTGAGGAGGGAGGGATACAGCAGAGAGGGGAGGGCGAGCCTCTCAGCACACAGCGCCTCATCTTGTGGAAGTCTGCATCATCAGCGACCCAAGCAAGAAATATGACATCTCAAGTCCTAGGTGACTTCCTCTGAAACACTGCGCAGTTTCCCCTAATCTGTGAAGGTGGCACTTTGCTGGTTGATGGATTAGCCAGCATAATTAACAGAAAACCATTAGGATGTTCCCTTTCACAGCAGATCCAGACCTTCCCAACTATCCCACCTTGCAGATGGAAGTGAGTACAGAGACACCATCCCCAGCAGTCTGGCCCCTGCTGAACAGCACCCCAAGGCTTGGTGTGTACCAGTCCTGAGTGCCAGTTGCTCCATGGTCTCAGCAGCTCTGTGCTCTGACCTGATCTCCACACACAGAAATGAGAGGTGGGATCAAAAGATTCCTAAGATCTTGATCCACTCTGAATCTCCTTCTTTATACAAGAGCCCTTGGAGAGAGAAACAGAGGTGAGGATAGGTAAGAGGCAGCCGTTTCCTGTTCCTATTCATCCCTCAGCAGCTGACGGCGAAGCCCTAGGATAGGCAGGACTTGACGGGTTTGCTCGCCTCTTGACCTGCTTTGTCTTTCAGCTCTTTGCGAGAGGAATTCTTTGATGCCAGACAGGCTGCTATGACACTGAAACAGGGCAGGAGGGACTTTACTTACGGGCATCAGCTCGCAGCCCCAACCCAGGCACAGGGCAGAGCCTCTCCCTTCAACACTGTCGATGTTTGGGGTGAGACTATTTTTTGTCCTAGGGGTTTGTCATGTGCCCCATGAGATGTTACTGATATCTCTGACCTCTGCTCTTAGATGCTAGTGAGACCCTACCTCATCCCAGATCGTAACAATCAGATGTGTCCTCACACTGGGTCAGATGTCCCCCAGGAAGTGGTGGTGAATGTCACATGTGCAACAGTGGCCTGTTCACTGTCACTGAAGGTTCCAGAAGATTCCTTCATCACTGCCTGAGGGAGGGGCAGAACCACTCTTTGCTATGCACGAGCCGGTATTCTAGATCACAGGCTGCAACTGCAAAGTAGGTGTGCAAACATGTGTGTGTGTGTGTGTGTGTGTAGAAGGAGGAGGAAAGGAACGAAGGGCTACACGTACTTCAGCAGGAAGAGCTGGCCTCTGACCGCAATGGCACTCCGTCCCAGAAGTGCCTACACTTGTGAAACTGTCCCTCTGCCTTTAAATCCAGCTCATCAGCCTCACTGCAAAGCCATCAGCACTCACTATCTAAAGCAAGGAGACAAGCTGGGGTGGCAGGAGAGCGAAAGCCCCAAGCACAGGCTTCCCAAGAAGGGCTGAGAGCATTGGCAAAGGCTCCAGGGCCACTTTGAGACCTCAAAGTGTGGGACACAATATGCACAGGGCTGTCTAGCTGCCCACGGGGGCTACGCACTGCAGAGGCCAGCGGAGCCGCTAGGCCCACAGGTGGGGGCTTCGAGCCGGCCACTCCCACGTGGCCGGCCAAGACCGAGTCTGCTGGAGCGCCCGCTGCTGGGCCTGGTACGTGCGTCAGCTGGCACCTTCCCAGTAGCAAACCATGGCCCAGAACGCGCGTGTTTATCTTGCATCCCGTGCCGTCTTGTACGTAAATCAACAGGCGCTATCTGTTTCAATTCCCCAACTGTACTGGACAGTTTTACAGAGCAAACAACAGGGTCAGGAGTTAAATCTCCACCTCGTCTGATAGCCAAGAGAAGTGGGAGCTAAGACATAAATCCAAAAATGCACACTTCGGATCACCACTCACGCGGAGAATGAACCTCCCCTAGTCCCCAAACACCCATGTTGGCTCAAAATGCATCACCAAAATTTATTTTCCTCAAAAAGACATATTTCATAATATAAAAAATGAATGCGAATGCAACCCATAGAGCATCCTATAGCATTGTTCTTCCTTTCTACCAACTATCTAAAATTTAAAATTATTTCAAATGTCCGGAAACAACTTAACTTACGGGCACACAGCCAAACCGTTATTTAACAAGATTTAGCGCTTTGCTATGTTTGCTTCTGATCTGCTTTAATATTTAAAACACAGAATCTTAATGGTAAAGTTAGACTGTACCCGCGCTGATCTATTGGTGCGGTTTGCACACTCCGGCGGCGGGCGGCACGGTCTCCCTAGGCACGCACACAACGCAGCGCGCGCGCACCGATTGCCTGTGACAGGCCCCCAGGTTGTGGTCAGTTCCTTTCCATCGCCAGCCTCTGCTACAAATTATAAACAGTCCTGCGCATGTCACTCTGGCTGCCGGTACCAGAAGTGACAAATAGAATTCTCTGATTCTAAAGAACACAAATACTCAACTATACTGAATTACTATATAGCTCCCCCAAATGGTTATATTGATTTATTATTCTACTTAATGGCTTATATAAATGGAATAACACACACACACACACACACACACACACACACATTATAATTTTCATTTGGTCTTGTTTTTAACTCTTCCTTATTCTACTGATAGATTTTTTTAAGTTTTTAAAATAATTTATTTTTTTAATCAACATGCTATACATTGTTATCTTCTTAGTAGCTATCCATAAAGCAAGAAGCAGACAGGATATCCTGTCCAAACACTATTAGTGCAAATCTTTCTTCTCACTGAGTTAAGCAAAAGTAGCTGTATATCTATCCTGACTATTCTGTCTATACAAATACAAAATGGTCCTTTCTTTCTGACCCCTGTTTTTGTTTAGTCCTGTCAGAGATGGGTATTCCATTGGCATCTAAATACTATAGGTGTGTGAATTCAGCAAAACAATCCAACACAGTCCAGCAGTCCACAATAGTAGTGGGTTATCCGAACAAGTTGTTGACTTGAGCCTTTCACAGCTCAGCATATTAATATGGCTTTACTTTATATACCTCATTTTTATACTTTTCTGCTGGATGGTTAAGACCAATATAAAGCAAGGTATATATAACAAGAAATGTATATTTTATATCTGATAAGGTCAGTCAAGTCCCCTCAGGACTTACCCTGAAACCCTGTACTGCAGTTTGTAGATCCTTTGTCAGTGTCAGCCATGTGGATGAGTCACAGCCATTGCTTGACCAGTTTGCTCTCTGTGGAAGCCTGAGAGAAAGTTTTCTCTCCATGTGGCTCTCCTTAGGCACGCTATACATCATCAATTGCATTCCTCTGTTGCTCCATAATCTCCTTGATCAGAAAATTTGGGGCACAACTGGTTCCATGATGTTATAGTACAGGTTCTCCTATGTCCTGAGTCTTCACTGACCTTGAAAGGCTAGGGCCAAAATGTTGGCTGACCTTGCAGCCTTTTCTTTTCTCCAATTCTTTGATCTGCAAACTTAGGTTGTTAACCCTCCAGAAGAGAAGCTTATTATTACCCTGCTACCTGTGCAGTTCGGTTTATCCACACTATTTGTCTAAATATCAGACATCATAGTCATAACATGGAACAGGTATTTTCCATCAAGTATTAAGATATTAAACTCTAAGTCCTTACAGAATATGAAGAAAAATATTTTTTTAAAAAATAGGAATTAACATTTACATATATTTACATAGTGATGGATGGTTTTGAGACATATCTGCTTCCTGAATTTCCTAAAGATGTATCTCAAAAGTGGAGTACCATTTCACAGAAAGCACCTTCCTATTCTACAGTGGCAGTTTTCCAGCCTGAGTGTGTCACTTCTCATGACCTCTAGGTTATTCTGGGAACTCGAAGGTGGCAGTAGCAAACGTGTCACATCCAAAGCCGCCCAGAGCAGGCTTACCCAGATAAGAGCATTCATGGGCAGCTCTCACAGGCAAATGGCCCGCAGAGCTCCCTAAGGGAGATAACACTGAATGAAGGACTGTAATGTAATACATACACACATATATACCAAAACACACGTGACAGGAACAGACACACACACACAGCCAGCTGCTACTGCTGCTGAGAGAGCCCTGACTCGGGGCCAGGTGACACAAGCGCAGCCTGAGTCAGCCTGAGTCCTTTCCTCACACCAACAATCCAAGTCAGAGCGTAGTGCGATTCCCATGTCCTGGAGGGAGGCGCTGAGGCTCCCTCTGCAGAGAACAACTTGTGCGAAGTCACGCAGCCCCCGAGCTGCAGGCAGAGCTGCCCTGGAGCCGATTCCCTCTAATTCCACAGCTAATGTTCTTACTGCATGCTGAATACCAGCTGCACTAGAAAGACTGTCCTTTGGGGCCAAGGCATGCCACTTTCACCAGCAAACATACTTATCCAGCCCAATCCTTTCTGTGACAAGGCAGTTCGGAAAGTGTTTGCCTTCCTGAGGCTCTGCCACTCGGCAATGGATCACGAGGAAAGCCCCATTATCGCGGGAGCAGCCATGGCCGTGCTGGGTGAGTGACGCAAGTGGCGTTGCAGCTTCAAGAGCTTTGGCTCTCTCAGAGCTCTGACTCTGACCAATGACACTCAGCTGCAGAGCACAGGTCGCTGGGTCCTTAGTGCCCATGGCCTTCCCAGTTAAACAGTCTTGCTGAGCAACAGAAAGAGGAATGGAGAAAGGAAAAGTGCAGTTTATCTCACTCACAGGGGAAAGTAAGCAGGCAGTAATGCTTGGGAGCTGAGACCCTGCAAGGCCGGGCGATTTTGAGGCCGCACTGCCCTGACTCCCAACTCTGCTGTCAACGGGAAGGAGAATGAGAGATGCATTCTACAGCGGGAGAGCAGAGCCAGCCTTCCCAGCAAGAGCACTCTGCTGCTTCCTGGAGGTCCCTGCAGACGCCACCACACACTGTCGACCACAGCCCAGTAGGGAAGAGAGGACACAACACACCTACTGGCACCAGACACCCAGTGGAGAGCAGCACTCCTATGTTCACAACAAGAGGAAATGTGAAGAAAATGGGGATTCTGGAACTTAGGAGACCCTGAGTCCTGTCCCACAAACACGGAGGTTGGAGCACAGTCACCCAAATCCTGGACACTTCCACAGAACCTGGGCTTCTCCAGATGCCAACTGGGGCCAGGTGAGGAGGTGAACACTGGTCATGCAGCCCTTGAGGCTAAGCTGCACTACAGGGCAGGACCTTGTCACAAAAAAACTGATGGAGACACCGACAGACAGACAGGCAGACAGACAGGCAGACAGACAAAAAGAGATGTTACTTTAGTTCCCTATTTCAGCAGGTTTTTTTTTTTTTTTTCCCTGAGCCTATTTGGAATTTCCTGAGGAATACTATTTCCCTAAAAAAAAAAAACCCTTTATGATCGTATTTCATTAATTGTGCTTTGTGTAAATGACCACAGTTATTTAAAAACAAAAGGGCAAGACAATCAGCCAAGATTACAACCCCTCCCTCGGCCGAGGCCAACATTTTGCCTACACAGACAGTGCTTTCCCAGATTTTGTGACATCCTGTGATACTCATAACTGCAAGGTAAAAAATATTTTTTTTTTTCCATTTTGCAATGCAAAATGTAGCCACCAGCAACGGACGTTTGGTATAAAAACTATATCCCAAACAAAAAGCACGAAAACAGTGTTTGAGATTTTTCTGGACACTTTCATCTAAGAGTGTGGCCACATGAATGGTGGCCGGTGGCACTTCCTGCTGCTTTGGTAGCGGCACGTAGACCCCGCAGCAAGTCACGCTGAAGACCGGTCCTAAGGGGATGGGATCCGGGGGAGGATCGCTGGAAGGGGAAGCCTGCGCCAGGGAAAGCTCAGTGCAATGGCAGGGACGATAAGAGAGACAACAAAGGTAGAGGAGAGGTAGGAGCCACTGCAGCACACAGGCAAAGGAGAGGGGGAGAGAAGACAGAGAACACATCACTGTGGCTCGTGGGGCTGCCCGTGGTGGCTCCCTGTGGGTGGAGGCACAGGACAATGACAAGCATCACTCCAGCATGGCCAACTTAATGAAGAGCTGGTGAGACCCTGTTTTCAACAAAAAAGTTCTGAGGATGTAGCTCGCTGTAGATTCAAACCTCAGCCCCAGAAGGAAGAAAGAGCGAAACATGGGATGCTGCACAAGGCTTCCATGCCCAGGTGGGCAGCTCCAGTATGTTGAAGATGTCACCAGAGTTGTCTGAAACATGCGGAGCTGGAAAGCAAAAATATTCATTGCGGGCCTTGACATTTTTTTAGTTATGCAGTGAAAATACTGAAACATGATGTTACTTCTCACAAAGACCTGCCCACGGACTGACCATAAGATGTTCTTTCATTCTGTGCTTCTTGCAAAAACCCAAAGGTACTATCAGGTCAAAACACAAAATAAATTCCGGATTACACAGAGATGCTTCACAGACACGGGCCATGTCTCTGGAGACGAGCTGGGGGCAGCTCCTCTAGGTCCAGATCCTCAGGGCCAGAGGAACAGCCTCAGATCACTTACGTCACCGTGACCAGGCAGTGACAGCCCAGGCTCTCTTGGGCTGCAGAGCAGGAATGAACAGGGAAGAGCACACTCACCTGCCAAAAAAGTTTTTAGAGGTGACCAATCCGAAAGCCAGAAGATCCTAGGATGTACCTAAAATCTTTAGAAAAAGCAAATTAAAATTTAAAGACCTGAAAAAGTCATCAAAGTCAGGCCTTGTTACAAATGTGTGTGTTGAATTAAATATGAGGTTATTTCAAGTACACAACTGATGTCCAGAGGAATTCAAGATAATCCAAGGGCTCTAAATCCCAGCCTTAGAAACTCAGAATGCTAGGAGAAATAGCATTTGGCCTCCACCCTGGACAGTTTGCCTTATTCGTGCTTACTGGAAATTTTTTTTCCCTTGGTAAACAATTTTCTGTTACAAATTGGCCTCAGGGCAATTCTATAAGGCAAATGTGTTAGTTTTGCCCAACAAATCCTTCGAAGTCAAACTCATACAAGGAAAATTTTACCTGTAAAAGGAAGGGGTGGGGGCAAGATAGGCAGAGGGAGACAAGAGCTCTGAACAGAAGGCCCAGGGTGGGACAAGGTCAGAGGACGGCCAGAGGCCAGGTGCCCGGATGGAGTGGCAGGAAATGAAGCCAAAGAGATACCCAGGGACCAAATCTGGTCAGGCTGCCTTCTGGGACTGGGGGTAGCAGAATCATTTCTGAAAGAGCCAAAGGCTTGCACAGGGGCTTTATGCGGAAAGGTGACCCAAAAGCTGGCGAACACTTTCTGACCCTGGGACTTTGCAACCCGAGAGAAGATGTGAGACAGGACTCCTAGGCAGGGCCATGCAGTGGGGAGACATTAGGCTTGGACCAGGCGGGCACAGGAGTCGCCTCAAGGAGTGTCCCTTTTCTCCTGTGCACCCCTTCACTTGGGAAGCCCTGGGGCACAGCTCCAGGGACAAGAGGACCAAAGTGTGCTGTGCTAACCAACCCTGAATGCTCGGAGGACATTCACAGAGGAAGGAACTTGCTGGCTCCTCCAGCTCTGGGTGTCCTGGAGAAAGGTGCTGTTCTCAGCATGCCCCGGGGCAGGCCCAGACTACAGGGCCATGCCCTCAGGCCCAGCCTGGGAATCTGATGCTGGCTCTGAGTAACTCTCAGGTTCTGTGGCCTTTCATCCAGAAGCACTTGCTTTTCTTCTCATCCAAATGCTAAGCTTTTTTTTTTTTTTTAAGGCAAACCAGTGTGTGTGTGTGTGTGTGTGTGTGTGTGTGTGTGTCTGTCTGTCTATCTGTCTCTGCTTCTGTCTCTCTCTTCATCATAGGACAGGACAGGTACTTAAAGAAGCCTTAAAGAAGGGAGGAAAGGAAAGAGCTGTAGAAGAGGTTCCAGGTGAGGCCTGCACGGTCACATCAGAAGAACCCACTCCCAAATGCCAGCTCTCCCCCCACCTGCCCATCTTTGTGACCTTGGGTGCTTCATGGTGCCAACCTGGGCTCCAACTGCCCCACTTGTGCTATGCAGGTAAGGGTCACTCAAGGATCTGATGAATATTAGATGCAAGGAGTGAGGGTATGACTCACAAAAGGCAATGAATTATTAATCTTATTATTAGAAGAGAAGGAAAAGTCTCACCTTGGAAAGGCTGCCAACTTCCACTGCACATGTACAAGCCTCGTAAACCAACCAGTTACCCAGTGGGCCCCACTTCCTTTGGCTTTTTGCACCCATCAATTACCCATTTAACCACTCTCACTTCAGGTAGCCAGGTGAGCTCAACAGGGGAGGTGGTCTGTCTCCAGATGACTGCCCCTGGGCTGTAGCAGAGGGCCGCAGATGCGGGAGGCAGGGGTGGCGGCGCAGGCCAGGCACCAGGAGGGGCTGCTGTCAGTGTCTGCTGCCACTGAACTGTGGCAATAAGTAAACCTTGCTGGGCTCCAAGAGGAATTCAGAGGTCAGGGAGGCCACTTGGTCCTGGTCCCTTTGCAGTTCCAGGCAATCTAATGAAGGGCAAACCCTAGTTTTAAGAAGATATTCTATCCACTCAACAACAAGCTTTCAAATGTTTCTCTGACCCTGGACCCCAGCATCCTGGAGGTGTCTTCCAGGGCAAGTAAGGTTTTGCTAGAATACAAGAACCCCCCAGTTCCAAAGCGGGAGAATTTCATAAACAGGATTTGCACAGAGAGGAGCTCCTTGCACTCCTCTGCCCAGCCTGGAGCTCAGAGCAAGGCTGGCACTGCACAGGGCGGCCACAGCCTCACAAGTCCTGACCAGCACTCGACACACATGCTGTTCTGTGAGAAATCAGAGGAAAGCTACCAAAAGGATCACAGTCCCATGCAAACACAAGCGTGTGTTAGCAGGGCACACTGAGAAGCACTGCTTCTGCGTCCAGACACAAAGCAAGGGGGAAATGAAGAATAAAATGAATCTACCGAGGGGGTGAAGGTGGCATCCCTGAAGAGTGGGCAGATGAAGCCCAGCCCAGCCACGGACACGGTGAGGCTGGCATCGCAAGCGTGGCCACGGATGTGTGTCCTGGGTCAGTTATGGGACTGTCTGCTGCTGCAGCCTTTGTAGCCTCACACTTGGGGCCCTGCCAGGGGGCTGAGACCCCTCCTCTGCAGGCCCCAGAGCCCTGGCTGCCTGGCCTGCCCTGCCCAAGCTCAGAAGGCAGCAGTGCTACCAGATGATACGCGGATGGCAGTGCTTTGAAGAGCTGCTCACTCTCGGGGTTTTCTAGAACAGTAAAGACGCAGCCAGCCGAAAATGAGGAGCAGTGTGCACTTCAGCCTTTGGGCTGCACTAATGATAGGGCCAGCGAGGGAACACACTCCCTCAGAGCACTCCTTGTGTGTCTGGCTACCAAGGCAGAAGGTGCATGGGCAGAAAACAAGGAATGCTCAGAGGACAAGGACACCTTTGGGCTCTGCTGTGCTCCTGCAGAGCAAGCAGCTTGCGGCCACCTGTCCTGCCAACATGGGGGGACAGCCCTGTCCAAGAACAGATGATTTCATTAGGGCTGGGTATGGAGCCAGTGAGGGCAGCAGGTCCCAGCCCATCCAGCCCACCCCCAGGATGCAGGAAGTGATGCACCATTCACATGAATGGCTGAGAGGATCGGGGTTCAAGTCTTGCCTTCAGTGCTCACAAGACAAGTGCTTTGTAGTGAGCTCCACCTCTGTTTCAGCTGGAGAAGGGAACAGCTAATCCCTGGTGTGGCTTCTGCACCACTGGATGCTGGAGCAAGGCTTCCTGGGAAGTGCCCAGCCGGCAAGCGCTATGGTCACCGTCTCTGCTGCCACCGCTGTGATAGTCTGGTGTACTGTTCATGAGAGAGCTGAGAATGCTTTCTAATGGCCTGGTATGGAGCCCACAGCAGTGAAGGTGCCAGGCCACATACACAAGCTACGTGCCGGTGCACCACAAGCCAGGAACACCATCATCCCCAGTAATCAGCAAAATGACCGCATTCTCCAGGCCCGGACACAGCCGGCATGAGCACTCAGCACTGGAGGGAGCAAATGTAAAATGGTCTCAGAGCGGGTGAAAGAAGAATAACTGGATGCGCCCCTGTGACAGCAGCATGCTGAGACCAAGGACCTTCCAAGACACCGCGGCGTCGCTGCAGAGCTTCTGTGGGGCCATTTAGATACAAGTGCGCAAATGAACAATGCAGAAGAATGAGGAAACAGCTTCTACCCACTAGGAAGCAATGGGCCCCGTGGAATTCCCTGACTTCTCCCTAGCTTAGTTCTAAATTCTGGTCTGAATTTCCAATGTGTGGGTTGAAATGAAACCTTAAAGGCCTGGGCTCTGTGAATATACCTGGTGCCTGGTGAACTGGCCATGAGATGATCAGGACCGACAGAGAAGTACGGCTACATGGTAAAGAAGGAAGAGCTGAGCAAACTCAGTTCCCCACGCATGGCCAAACTGCATAGAATTTTGGAGAAAGATCAAGGGACAGCCCAACGACCGTGGTTTGTTAATCCCTGGAGGATTCTCCTCTGTTCTCCCAGAACCCTGACGGTGTCCAGTTGGACAGTTTGCTGATAATACCAGCACGGAACGGGAAGGTTGGGAAACTCCGGAGCTAGCAATCAGGCACTTTTCTATTTTGACACAGGGGCAGTGGCGCGGTACTGGTCTGTTCTCTGCTACTGTGACAGACACCAAGGGCTGGGGTACTTTTTCAGTAGGTGGTATGATAGAGTTGTAGGACAGGCTGCATCAAGGCAGCTGACATTCACTCTGATTGGCTGCCTGAGCTCAGGCAACTAACTCCCTGCCTCTGGATTTCCCCCATCTGCTGTTAGGAGAGTGCTAGGATGTACAGAGAAGCTGGAAGTGTTTCATAGTGAACGCCCCCTGCCCCCAATATTTCTCTTAATGTCATCATGGAAGGCAAGCACAGGAGACAGGCCAGTTCTGAGCACGGGAGAGGGCTGACGAAAGGAGACTGTGTGGGCCCAACACCGGGTCCTCAGAGAGGAGGAATTCAGGGGACCATCCCAAACAAACAGCCTCTCTTCAGAGCAAGCATGCCGGGTCTTAGGTTATGCTCACAGACCCTCTGGACTACTAGGAGTATCAAGAGAATTTAGGGGGTGTTGAGCGACATGTAATCTTGATCTGAGGCTACCAAGGCCCAGAGATTTCCACTGCACGCCCATAAGCACATACTGTGAGCAATGTTAGTACTAACTGGGCTGATAGCAGATGGCAACCAGGAAAACACAAGGGACAATCTTAAAACAAGTTCTGTTCAGCAGACCTAGTGAACACAGTGCCAGGTAACTACTCTGCTACTCATCGTGTAGAGGGGGATGGAACCTGGGCCTTCACCCGGAGCTGCAACCCACCCCTTTGCTATTTTGACACAAAATCTTGCTAAACTGCTCAGGTGGAATTTGAACTTGTGATTCTCCTGCTTCTTCCTCCAACTTCAAGGATTATAGGCACATACCACCATGCCTGGCTGGGGCTGATCTTCAGGCCTGGGAAATGTCCACACTGATACCCTCCACTATGAGTTCTGATCCCTTGGCCAAAGTCCAAGGGAAGCCATTCATCTCGGTGCCAATATGAATGAGTTTCAATACAGTTGTCTCCAGCTGCTACAGCAGGGTGTGGACACCTACCCCCTCTGCATCTGCGCCCCATCTCGCTTCTGCCTCCACGAGGGTTACCACTAAATGTCACAGTTCCCACTGCATTGCCCAAACAGCAGTGCTCTTCTAACAGCAGGACAGTTGGCAGAAAACTTAAAGAGTATAATAAAAGCCCCTGGCATCAGCAGCACTGACTCCCTTGTGGCAGCAAGGCCCGCTGAGGAATGGCCACCACCTTCGAAGGATGCTGCAATGACCCGCAGTGCCAACACTGCCACCGTGGACTAATTAACACCACTCTGGGCTCCCTAGCAGGCTTGGGAAAACCACTGAGGCCCATCTGGCCTCACCTGGAGCTGAAAATTACTTTACCAATAGTAGAGAACAGTACTTCCTGCACAAACAACAACAGACAGGCCTCTTTGGTGCCTGGACTTTCTCCTCTTTTATGTGGGGCATTGAAGACAAAGGGCAGGATTCTGGGGAGAACTCACTATGCCAAGTCATAAACGGAAGAAGCAGTATCTCTTCCCCTGGAGGACTTGATTCACCTGGTATCTCTGATCAATAGTTTCCTGTGATTTTGTTCAGGTGCCTGTTTGACTTTTGTTCGGGCTTGACAAAAGCTCTGAGGGGCAATGTCATTTTTTAAAAACATTAAAAAATATATCTTGGAAATGCTAGAGAAGAGCAGTTAAAGCACATGCCCTGCCTTGCTACCTCATGTCACTGAAAGTCCCATAAAAAATCGCACTTCCTGAAGCTCCCTCTGACAGTAACATTCTATATATTCAAACCTGGCAGTAAAAAAGAAACCAATTATTGATATATGCCACAGCTTGGATGACTTTTCAGTACACTAGACTGAATTTTAAAGAGAAACCATCTCCAGAAGGTTATGCATTGAATGATCCATTTGTATAACGTTTTGATGCAAGACAATGCCGGAAAAGGGGACATCAGGGGATGTAAGGGGTTCTGGGTAAGAACTGAGAACCCAGACGAAGATGGGGACAAAAGGAGCTATTCCTCCTGGTGGAACTGTTCGGAGATGGTGATGGAAGCACAAGCCCATACATGTGAGGAAACCATGCAAGACTTAGTAAACACAGCCAAACACACAAGAGAAGGACATGAGGGAGCCCTCTGCATTACTACACACAAACACAGGGGGAACAACAGCTACATGTAAAGCCTGAATTGAAAAAAGCTCCCTGTCTATACTGTGGAGATAAAAGACTCTGTAAGGCAGAGAAGGAATACTGTCAGAGCCCATGACGAGTGAGGAGAAGCTGACGGGTCAGTGAGACGGACAGAGGTGAAGTGAGTTACGGCACAGTTTCCTTGGGAGGACAGCCCTGGATCCAAACCGTCCCATGCCACAGCCACCTGCAAAAGAACTTTCCACTCTGCACCGTACACAAAATGCTTCCCCTCCACCTCAAGAACTTTGGTAATGTGACCACACAATCAGGCAAGATTTCAGGGAAGGATGCGCAAACTGGAATTTTGCCCTTTTTTTTTTTTTTTTGTCTTTGTGAGACAGGGTCTTACTATGCAGTTCAGGCTGGCCTCAAGCTCACTTTGTAGTTCAGGCTGGTCTCGAACTCACAACAATCCTCCTGCCTCAGCCTCCCGAGTGCTGGGATTACAGGCATGCGCCACCATGCCCGGCAATTTTGCTCTTTTAAAAAAAGCTCACTACATATGAAAGGAAATTGTAGTTGGTAAATCAAACATTACAAATTAAGAATGCCAGGTCCGGAACAGCCAACATTTCTGTAATCCTGACACTGTGGGAGACCAAGACAAGAGGATTGCCATGTGCGAGCCCAGCCTCGGCAACTTAGTGAGAGTGAGACACCATCTCAGATTTTAAAAATCAACTTTTAAGAAGGCCTAGGATGTAGTTCAGTGCTCCCTGGTTCAATCCCTAGCACTGACTCTCTCTCTCTCTCTCTCTCTCTCTTGCACACACACACACACACACACACATACACATTCTAAATGTTCCAAGATAAGAAAAGCCATTCATAAAAAAGAAACCCTAAGGGCTGGCCAGATAGCCTAGTGGACTAAAAGCGCCTGCTGAGGTAGCTTGCAGGAACCGGGATTCAATTCCGGTATGTTGCGCTGGCCCCAACTCTGGGGGACACTGAGACAGCAACTGAGACTGGGCTTGGTGGCATGAACCTGTAATCCCAGGGCTTGGGGAGCTGGAAACAGGAGGACCACTATGAGCCTAATCTGTTAGTGACACCCTGTAGAACCTGTACTAAATACAAATAATCGTAATAATCATAAAGAAGAGAAAAAGAAACACTGATCACTACTTACGGAGCACTTGCTGCATGGCACAGCTTACGTCAATGCAGGCAATACATAGTGAGCAAAGCAGCTCATGCTGCAGCACAGAGAAACAGAAGTACAAAGACAGGACTTATTTATGCCAGTTGGTGCCACGGCAGCAGTACTTTATCATTTAAAAGTAGTCCAAGACAAAGCTGATTTTGGTAGGGTTTTTCAAGAGACTTGTATTCAGGTTGTTATTTCTACAACTGTTTAATCACTCGTTGATTATTGATAGTCTTTTCATAATTCAATTTCCTTGTTTATGCAACACAAAACAAAAAAATTTCAAGAGTCTGGACCAGTTCAGGGCGTGGATAAATGAAATTACCCAGCAGCACTGACTGTGAACTCGCAGCAAGGAACACTCCTTGTGTCTACTTTACATGGGCGATGCTTCCACGTGACCCTTCCTGGACAGACTTTTCCCAGCTAAAGGAAGGGGTGAAGGAGGAACTCGAGCCTCGTGGGAAGCAAGCCCGGGGCTCATCGTGGCTGACTGCTCCGTGCTGTGATATTCTGTGAGTGCAGATAAGAGCTGATTCAAAGCCTGTTGGGTCTAATTTAATAACGCCGGGGGGCCTTTGGCTCCCTAAAATCTTCCTTGGAATCAAACCACAGCATTGCTACAAAATTGTATCATGGAATAAATGGCATTGCTTCGGTCTTCAACAGTAACTGGTGCACAGTAGGTAGATAAGATAGTAATAAGACCAACACTCTTCTTGTGACAAAGGACCTGAGAACCTTTAAATATTTAAAAACATTACTATTAATATGGATTCAAAATATAATGATTTTCCAAGGAAGCACAATCATTCCTTTTGAGCATCTCTATGACGTTAAGCTTTATTCTCCTTAGTTGACCCCTAAACCAGTCAGACACATGGCCATGAAAATAAAAATATTCTCTGAGGAACTTTTAGTCTCCACTTCCAAATTCTTCCACCATGCCCCACGTACTTAGGAGAGAAAACAAGCCAGTATTTATTTCTAAATTATGGGTAGATAGTTTACTAACAGGAGTTTGTAATGAACTCATTTATCATGCTAGATATAAGCACTGGGGTTACAATCTTTAAATTTCAATTTATAATCTTCAGATACACAGGAAGACATCGTAATTCAAAGTTTAGAAAATTTTCCTGGGAAAGGAGGCATGGAGTAGCTGCTATAATCTCAGCTCTCCCAACTGGCATCTCACGGCCTGTTTTCTAGAGAAACCATATATTATAATACTGTGTTTCTTAATTAAAGTACTAATAGAGAGTAAATATTCATTTGCTTGTTCAAACAAATACACACAGAGCACCTAATATTGCAGGAAAAATAAAAAATAGGGATTTGGTATGACACAGAGAGGATAATGGACACACCAGAGTTCACTCAGTTTAATCTTCCAATCATATGGTATTTCTATTTTAAACACTATATTGATTGCAGGCTTGTTTTATAAACTAAATGGCAAGCTGTGCTCATATTAAAGAGCTAAATTGGCTGTAAGAACACTGTTAAGCAGAATGTTCTTTTAAGAGAGGTAAGATGAAAGGAATTGGGAATATTAATAAAAATGAGTTGGAAGGCATCCACTCAGGCAGCTGTCCTCCCTGTCCCCTTTCTCGTTGACTCTCCTGGGAGCAGTATGCCACCTATTGTTGAATGTGCAAGTCTATCCTGGGGGTCTTCCTGCTCTGCACTACGGGGAAGAAAAGCTAACCTCCCTGAAGCTGAAGGAGTGTTCACGTTCCTTCATGCTTTCTTGTCATTGTGCGGACACCTGGAATGCAAAATGACATGGAGAAAACCTTATAAACATTTAGTATGATCCAGTGATTTTCAGATGAAGGCGATACTACCCTTAGGACTGTCTGGCAATGTCTGGAGAAATTTGCTGTTGCCATGACTGCGGGAAGGGGGACTGACTCCCGTGGGAGAGGTCACCCTGGGTGCTGTGACTCCTGCCACCTGCCCCAGGTCAGCCCTCACAGCAGGACCTGCCTAGCCCCAGTGGCCACTGGGCTGAGGTTGTGACTGCCCGGTGTGCCGAGCCTGCGTGGTCTCCCAAAGCATGAAGAAAGCCATATTTTATTGCAGGGAAAACATGGATGTACAAGAAACTGCTCCCACAGGCCCAATGCTCTGCAGCAGCACATCGTCACAAAGTGGGCAGAATAATGCAATTAGTCTCCCCTGCATTAGTATAAAGACGCCAATAACAATACTTGTTAGCGATCTGTAATTTAAAGGCCTAAAAAAGTTAGACCAAATGTTCACCTTAAGACTTAGGATTGGCAGGGTCTCAACCTGGCTTCGGGGCTGGTCTCTGGGCTATTACAATACTGAAATAGAATCATTCTATACCCACCCTTGGGAATTATCACTGCCAGTGTGTCGTGCTGGGGCAGAACTGGGGGCTCACCCCACCAGTGCTCTGTCCTGCCCTCTGCATCAGCCTACCCTGTTCAAAGCAGACATCCTTCCTCGACACCGTCTCAGAGTCCGTCTCTATGTGCCCTCAGCAGTGATCATCATTGGATGGAGTCCTCACTGGAGAGAGATGCTGCAGGTCTGGCATCAAGAACCCACATGACTCTGGGCTCAAGTCCTGCCTTGGCCACTGGAGGGCTGTAGGAACTTGATGAAGCCACTTAACCCTCCCGGCATGCATTTCCTCTGCTTATGTAACACACATTAACAAAACCTAAAAGGACTTTTAAATTGTAACTTCAAATAACATGACAGAATGCGAGTTTTCTGGAATTATGAGGTCTTTGTGTCTCAACTATAAAACTGCAAAGTATTAAAACTAGGAGCTCATATGGGAGAATAAGAAAGAAGATCCGGTACAGGCAGGAGTATAAGAGTAGGATGAGAACCCAGCAGAAGAGAGAAACAACCAATAAAAAGGACATTTTGGCCTTAAAACTAAGGTAACACCACCGAGAGAAAATGCACGGTAATTAACCTGGACAGAATCAACTTGAAAGCCACCATCTGAATGACAGTGTCACCGAGTAGCACTGTGTCTGTGGCTTAGCTACATGACTGACGCTCTGAGGGTGAGCACCCTCGCGTGCAAAAGGCCCTGCTTGCACCTGCCCAGGAACTTCCCCAGATTAATTACCAAGCCTTCAAAGGGCCTCCGAGAGCAGGGTGATTGAGTAATTTATGGACTGTCCGTGCTCGCAGCATCCCAGGGCTTCACAGAGCGAATGAGCTAGAGCTGCTTGCGATGACTGGAGACAAGCTCATAAAAAAAGACTAAACAGAGCACTGTTAAGAGATGTGTACACCGTAACTCCAGATTTATAAACAATCAGAATGCGGATCCTAGGTGTCTGAGTACACGTGAATGCAGCCACGAGAAGTGTAGTGAGACAGACATCCGGAGGTGATGGACAGAGATGGAGCAGGGACGGGAACGCGGCAGTGAAGCTCGAGAGCGCGGGAGGCTGTGTGTGGGTTTCACGTTACTATCCCTTTGGCCTTTTCTTACACTATTGTCTGTAAGACAAATCTTATAATCCTGAATGTGCCTTCAAAAACTTTTGGCTTTAGATAATGGATTCACAGCTACCAGGAATGAGGGGGCTGGGAGATGACCTGTCGGTGAGATGGTGGAGGGTTTCCAGTCGGGAGTGGTGACAACATCCAGGACCGAGATCCTGGGGACGATTCAGCCCACTGCAACCTACAAAGGGCCCCTGAAATGCACACTGCAGGATGACCAAAAGGGCAAATGAAGCTGGGGACGGCAGCGCACAGCCGTGACCCCTGCACTTCAGGAAGCTGGGCCGTGGGGAGCCCAGACCGCAGGCCAACGTGGACACTTAGTGCGACCCGCCTCTAATTAAAGGATAGATACAAGGAATGCAAAGGCTTGGCTGAGATTCCTAGAAATTAGCATACACACAGAGTAAACATTTAAAACAATGCCTTGGCATTGTATGTAAGTAAAAGAGAACCCATTACGTCTGACAGCGATGGCGGGCACCGTCACGGTAGATATATGGGCTACAAGGAAGCATGGTGGGCAGGGGGAGAAGAGGGTGGCAAGGGCTCTTACAGTTTTCTAGGGGTTGGATGAGGCTGGCAGGGAAGTGTGGGCTCCGATAGCGGGCCTCGGCTCCCTCTCCTAATCCCAGGTTGCCGGGTGGTTGCTCCTGGAGGAACCCTGGAGTTCCTGGTGGCAGCCGACATCCCCAGCACCCGAGACCTCTCCACTTCCCAAGCTTCTGTCACAGGCCCTTAGCACGTGCTGACCAAGAACAGGAGAACGCAAACAGAGATGGGAAAACAGAAAAGTTAGGGTCACTGCACATTTGCTCTACTTCAGAAAGGCTGACCCACCGTGTTATTTTATGCCCCCAAGAAGAACGCGGCAGGCTTATACGGAGCAATGCCTTCATATGCACTGCTACTAGCTGTTTCATGCCTTTCTTCCAAATGAGCTTCGAAGTTTTACCCAGAGTAGAGAAAGTAAAATTCTCTCCAGCTCCAGCAGCCACAGAATCTAGAACACACACAATGCACCCATGGGACCCAGAGTTCTGCTGCGCTGCAAGGTGAGGGTGTGAAAAGCATCTTACACCACGACAACATGGAGAGACCCGCCGCTGAAGACCGGGGCGACGTGGCGATGCCACAAAACCCGCACGCCGAGAGAACTGTGTGGCAAAGCTTGATTCTGTTGGGGCCAAGGTCAGGGTGCCAGGCCGTGAGCACCCTGAGTCTTCTTCCTTACCCTGCAGTACCCCGTCTGCAGGCCAGCAGCTATGGTTCAGGGAGCTCAGCAACCCTGCTAGGGCACTGAGCGTGACTCGGCAAGGAAGGGCTTCACTGTCCAGCTGAGAGCTGCCTCTCTGCTCACCAGACAGCGCTGCAAGAGGAGGAAAGCAAACCTCAGCCGCCCCCGGAAGGTGACCCCATACCACTGAAAGCCAGCACCCCCTGGCTCTCCTGGAAATATTAACACAGAGACGTGCTACAGTCAGCAAAAGGAAAAGTGTAGTCCTAAAATACATCCAATTTTTATATCCAGAAGCATAGCACAAACTTTATGCCTAAGCGTGCCATGAACCTTATGAAGATTCACCTACAGCCTTACTGGGCAGGCAGAAACGCAAGCCAGCAATCTACGCTGTGCTGGCAGCACTGACTTCCACTCCGCAGTGTGCCCTGCAGGTTGTGCGGACGTGGGGTCTGCCAGTGCTGATGCCCTGGCCCGAGGCACAGCTTGCTGGCACCTCAGGTCAGCCCTGCCCGCTCTGGCTGCCCCCACCACTACTGACCTTTCTCAGTGTAATTCGTGTCAGATGCCCTAGCACAGCCCTTGCTATGGCTGCAAAGGATGCAAGGATGCAGTTCATGCACTCCGCATTGCTAGCGCCTTTTCCCTATTCCATCAATGCTAAAAAAAAAATGCGTGCTGGTGGATGGGTGCACATGCGCATATACACCGATGTGTAAATTCAAGAGGTATAAATCACAAGAGGAAAAACATGTCAGTGGTTTCAAATGGAGTACAGAGTTTGAGGAAGGGAGAAACAGTAAATAAAGGAGACAGAAATCTTAACTATTTTTGTTTTATGATGCTTGGGACAAAATCAAGGTCCTGATGCAACCTGCACACGCGCTGTAGCATCAGGCCGCACCCTCAGCCCAGTCTTAACTTTTGACCACAAGTTAATGGTTTTCTTCCAAGTAATTTCCATGAGAAAACCAAAAAGGTCAAAACAGAGCCACTTTATATAGGAGAAAAACTGAAGCTTCCAAGGTACAAGTTATAGTAAATCACTCAAGGTCCGAGTTAAAAGTGAGATCAATCCCCCTTGAGGTGAGCTAAGCAAGACCAAAGGGCAGATGGGTGTATGGCAAGGTTCAGGGGTCCATGGTAGGGACAGCCACACGGTGCCGCTAAGCCCAGGCTTGGCGTCAGTCCTCAGACCATGCCAGGGCCCTTGCAGCTCATTCTGCATTCTAGTGCTGAGGTCACTCACACAGGCTTCGCTGTCTGGATGGGCCACACGGAGCTCCTACCTTATGGAAGGCAGCTATGCTCACCACTATACCACCAACACAGACACTCCTACCTTATGTTCTGACAGGCATAGAGATGAAAGGCTGCTGCATGGCCCTTTCTAGAATGGTCAGGGATGGAGCTGCACTCAGAGGTGCGCAGCCATACGCCCACCTCCGAGCCTAAGCTCTTTACCTCCTGAATGACCGCAGCTAGATCACGCACCCCTTCCTGCAGGCCAGAGCGGGGAAGCGGCTCATGCAGAGCACATTTGAATGCAGGAGATCTGTGTGATGAAGTGGTTATTTCCGCAAAGGTACCTTATTTATGGAAAAGCAAACCCCTCCAGAATCCAGAAGGGTAACCTGTCAATAACTGCCTGCTGTGCTACGCAGGTTCTATCAGTCAGCCATTCAGCAATGGCTGGGATGTACAGTCCAGACCAGCGCTTCTCACATCATGGCCAGGGAGTCAGCTGGGCCAGCAGGTACCTGAGGGTTTACCTAGATCGGGACCCATTTCCAAAGGGCTTCACTTCACTCTCATAAGGGCAGAGGGGAGCTGATAGATGGCAGGATGGTATACTGTTTGGCCTCTTCGTAGGAAGGCAATCCTGGTGCCTTCATAGCCTAGCATTAGGAGTCGCACGTCTCACACACACTAGTTCTGATTCTTTGTTGGAAAACACTAGAAAAGAGTATGAATGTCTAGAAGTAAAGCCTTAGGGGCCATTTGGTGGTCAGGCTATACCTTTTCTAGGCTTTTAATTTTCTCACTCCATAATCCTTGTCTCCATTTTATATATTTGTTCTTAAAATGGATCACTACATGATCCATTTTGCCCATTTCCTTTATGCATTGTGTCTTTCCTGCAGCAGAATGTAAGCTTCACGGGGACAGAGGTTTTATATGTTCTGTTCACCGCTCTACTACTCCTGGCATCTACCAGAGCAACTGGTACCTGAGTCACTCAGCAAATGGAAGTCACATGAACAAATGAAGAAAAAAAAGTGCAGGCTAGGCAAGCTGTAGACAAACAAAAGGGTGTGCCTTACATGGTGAGTCCATATCTCTGACAAGGACAGGTTTCAGAACCATTCCAAACCCATGTCGTATGTCCCTGTGCCCCACTGCAAGCAAAACTATTTAAATACATGCCCTGAAATAAGACCCAACTAGTTCCTGAAGCAAGGCGTTCTACAGTGCTATAACACATGGTCATCAAAGCTCAAGGTCTTCATGACCAACCTGAGATGAGCATAAGTTACAGATAGCAGAATGTAAGGACATGAAGAAATCCACAGTGTGCAAATCCCAGTCTTCATTCTGCCTCTAAAATGAAGACTCATCCCTTCCCTTCTTGGAGACTCAGCTCTGAGGTTCGTAATGAGCAACATATTTATAAGTTGGATCTCAACCCTTTCAGAACATGATTGAAGCTAGGGGCTAACAGAGGATGACTTAAAAGTGACCACTCAGGACAGGAAGGCAGTGTGTGATGTGCACGAGAACGGGTTCTAGAACAGGATCTTCCTTCTCTACGTGGGAGCTGAAAGGCTGGTAAATACAAGGAGATAACAGAATGGTGGTTACCAGAGGCTGAGAAGGGTGTGGCAGAGAGAGGGGTGGAGAAAGGACAGCCGATGCACACAGGAGGGGAGCTGCACAAGAGGAGCAACTTGTAATGTTCTACAGCAAAGTAGGGTAACAACAGCAGGCAACAATGAATGGCTAAGTTCAAGCTGGCTGGCAAAGAGGATCTTGAATGTCCCCACCATAAAGGAATGACAGAAATCTGACACGACAGGTCATGCATTCCAATCTGGTCACTATTGTGCTTTGCTTCCACCTGTCACAATGTTATATCATATCTCACAGATATATACAAGGGTGTGATACACTTGAATGGAAAAAGAAAAGTCTTCAGGCTTAAAATAAAATCGGAATTGTACAAGAAGATATATCTAGATCATTCAAGCTCTTAACATCAAATTTCTTATATAAATTGCTATGTAAAGTACTAGAACCATCTTATACCTCTGTATAATATGCTTGAAATATACTCAGTATGACAGATTGTCCAAAATAACCCTCATTATAAACTCATCACTGATGATTAAAAAAAAAGACCCCATCTATCTGAAAAAACCATAGTGAAAAACAAGTCAAAGTGTCTGTCAATGATTATGTTTAGAAAAAAATAGAGACAAACATACAGACCAATTGACCATATAGTACTATTGTGAAGCACCTTAGAAAAAAATTGGGGCTGGGGAGATAGCTCAGTGGAATAAGCACTTCCCTGGAAAGAGCAAGGACATAAATTCAATCACAAGTTCTGCAAAAAAAAAAAAAAAAAAAAGTTTAGGGCTGGGGAGATAGCTCAAGGGCATAAGCACTGGCCTGGCAAGCCTAAGGTCCAACGTTTGATCCCCAGTACTGCCAAAAAGAAAAACAACAGAAAAACAAAACAAAAAATAACAACAAAAAACCACTTCCCTGTTCTGTCAAGAAAAAAGAAAAGAAAAAGTTAACACAGTTGATTTTATTAAAGCCCCTAAAATCTACTTTCAAAAGCATTAGAAATATTTTCCCATCTCCTAAAATTATAAGCCAAGTTTCTCAATATTGTAATTGCAGCAAAAGAAATTTGACCTCAAAACTTAGTGACTTAAAAGCAGTAACATTAATTGTATTAGTTTCTGAAGGGACAAATCATAAGATATTAGAAAAATGTGTGCTTCCAATCTAAAATGATTAACATGAAGATCCGTTCTTAGCCACAGCTTTAAGTTTTTTTTAAAAAAATATCACAACTACACCTTTGGATGCCAGAATAGAACCCTAGTATCTGCATTATTAAAATTTGTAACAACAAGCACTGAGTAAGTATCTCACAATTCCAAGCCTCCTAACCCACAGGCATTGTTGAAAATTTCAATGTTCTTTAAACAAAAAGCATACTTGGCTTCAGTCTAATATTTTCAAAATATCTACTTCATTCAAGCAGCCTACTCTCCTATCATGCAAAGACATGGTATTACAGGTAAGAATCAAATTCTGAATGTGAGGCAGTTTGTGTTGATAAAGCAAGCTCCAAGACACACTGGGCAATTTGTTTTTGAGAAGAGAAATTGTGTATTTCCTGGCCATGCAGCACTTTCATTCTCCCTCTGGTAAAAGCAGCTGGATTTTCTTTCTCATTAATGTTTTCTCCCAACTAGGTCTTTTCTTGAAGGCACATTCACTGATAGCAGAGCCTCGCTTTCCTCTTGAAAAGATCTGTCATGCAATCAAGAGACTTTTAAATACAGTGAGAACTTTGGGTCAGATTCATTCCCGAATCCAATCCTTTGCGTTGTCTGTTTTCAGCTTTCACAAAGCTCTCGGCAAGTCCCATCTTTTGCCAACAAAGCCCATTTTCCCTTAACCAGATAACCCTCCGTTGTTTCCCATGCTAAAGGGAATGGCACAGTTAACTTTCCATCACCTGTGGAGTCAGTACCACACAGGAGCTAGTCAACAGCCAGGGTACTGGAGCACTAGTGGGCAGCAGAAGCAGGGAGGAGTGGCTACCCCAAACACTGAGAATTCCGCCGAACTTGGCACCCCACAAAATCAGGGCTACACACCCTGAGAAGCCAGGTCCTGGCTGCCCATGCGAGCTGCTCTGGACAGACACAACCCAGAGAGCTGCCTTCAAGTGCATCCCACATCATGCAAAGGCAGGTTTTGCTTTGCAAGAAGATCACTGAGATTTGCTTCTACGTGGCACTCTCACTTTTCCAAGGTGCATTAGGGCTTCTAATGTGACTGGCGTGGACAGTAGCATGCATATACGTGGACACGGGCAGGCAGATGTCCCAGGCATTGCCAGTGCGAGCGTCAATCAAATAAAAGCAGTCTAAACAGCCAGTAATGAAGAAGCAAACAAGTCACCATGGAATAGCCACAGTAAGAAAACATTTCTCAGAAATTTACAAGATGAAGAAAATTTATACAAACTAATGTAGATAGCTTATCTATAACAGTCCACTTTAAAAGTGATTTAACTATAAAAACATGCACATTTGACATATGTGGTAAAATAAAAGAAAAATGAATATTAACTATTTCCCAAGGGGAGAGATTGACTGATTTTTACATTTACATTTCACACTCCTCGCAAAGACAAGCTAGTGGTGTGTATGGGGCGGGGGGTACCCAAACATCTAGCAATAGCTTTTGAGAGAAAAAAAATGTGTTGTTAATCCGTACAAAACATTTCAGTTTTTAGCAGGAGAATATAACCATGTGTTGCCTGTAATAATTAAAAACTAATCATGAAAACACCATAGGTCAAAAATTGCACTCTGCTCGGATCGCCTCGGCTATTGGAGCTCTGTGGACACAAGCTCAGGGAGGAGGGGCTGCAGGGCTGCAGGAGAGAGATGGGTGGCACAAGCGCCGCGCTTCAGCGCCCAGCATCTCGGTCCTTCTGCATGTGCCTTGTGTGCCCCCAGGATTTGCGCCTGGGCCACTCCGCTGCAGCAAAGCAAAAGGACGTCACTCCTGGGCAGCAGCTCCTGCTCCTCGGAGCAAGCCTTTCCCGGCCAGAGTCTTCTCTTTCATTAAACTCCTCCCAGTCTTTCCCGCAATGCACAGCAGTACCTGGGCTCCTGGAGCCACAGTAAATCATGTGCTCATCATTTATGGTGCAATACCCGGTTTTATTTTCAATCCATTTTCTAGGGAAAGCTTTCAAGGAGCCTGAAGCACACAGCAGTTTCTCCTCCGCTCCGCACATACTGTCACCACATCTCCAAGCTATTACAAAAATTTGACTCATTAAATCTCCCCAGCTGCAAGTCCAGGTAAGAAATGCATAAAAACAAACCATTCACCACGGCGCTGGTCTGAGAGCAGCGACCGTGGCCATGGTTTTATGAGGAATGTTATCTATTTCCATCCTGTACACATTTAGGAGAAGCTGTGGTTTCCTGTTCCAGGGTGTTGTCCAAAAATGACTCCACAGAAGTCTGCAAAAATAACCCTTGGCGTTTTGTTTCAAGAGAAATACTTGGAGTGTTTCCTGCTGAGGAAGGAAATGGGCTAGTCCCAATTGCAAATACAAAGACGGCGAGACAGATACAATTTTGGTTTGAACAATGTTTAATCAAATCTCTAATTCATAAGTGTGTGGCAATGGGGTGGGGGGTGCTGTGGTGTCACATGGGGTTCATCCCATTCTCCAGTCGGGGAATTGGGGGGGACATTTTCCTTATATACAAAAGGGGATTAATTGAACTGTTGAACTCCGTAGGATCTGCTGTAAGGAGTAAATACCCTATGTTTTGCAGCATTTGAAATATAGTAGAGTCCCAGTAATAGCAATGTACACATATGTACAGATAGATGTGCGAGCATGCACGCCTTTTCTTTGACAAAGCATTAGACTAGATATGAAACAATCCAAGACACAGTGTACTGAGCTATTCAGGAGAGTAATTTTTACATTCTGTGTTCATTATAGGAAATATACCAGTTTAGCCAAAGGCTTAATGAATAAAAATAGCCTAAAATAACATTTCTATCATGAAAAGATAAAACACATTCTCAAGTTCATGAGTTGCTATAAAAGGCACATTACAATACTCTGAGGGTAGCCCCACTTTGAGAAAGAACATCTTTCACTTGAAAAGCTGATGCGGTGACTCACATAGGGTGAGCCTGGCCAGCAGGGCCACGGGGAGCCCAGACGGCTCCTGCTTTTACCCAAGGAGCAGACAAGGGCTGCCCAGCTTCCAGCATCCAAGAAAATGAAGAAAGGGCAAATCTGCAGAACAGCTCTGGCCTCAGCCCCAGCAGGGGCCGCCACCACCCCCTGCCCATCCCAGGGGAGGTGGGACAGTCCTGCAGAGAGCTCTCCACTTCTGCAAGCAGAAGAGGCTTGTCACTGCAGGCCAGGCGAGGAACCACTCCAGGGCCAGGTTTCCTCCCCGGTGTGCTTCAAAATAGTCAAAGGTGCTGGGTGGGACTGCAGCAGGGCCTCAGCCTCAGCTCAATGCTGCCCAGGGCTTGGTAAGCCACACACATCACTGAGCAGCCTTCAAACCAGACTAACAAACCCTCATCTGCCTATTTACAGCACACAGCAGGGGAGGAGGATTCTTTGCAAACACTTTTATAGTCTTAGACGACAAGGGGAAAGCAGAGCTGGATACAAAGGGAAGCTCTATATATAGAATGCAATTATGTAAGAGCTTAAGGGAGGAAGCAGGAGTGATCCACACAGCACAGGAGGAAAGGCTTCCTTGGCTGCTTCTGCTCCCCTAGAAAAGCAAGTCCCTTGGCCTGCTCGGCCACCCTGACCAGCCCTGTCTTAAGACACATTTTTAATTGTTTAGTTGTTTTACTCTGGATTTCAGGGGAATGAATAAATGCATTTCATACACCTCAGTCAAACCTCTTTTATCTTTTTTGGCTTGAACTTCTGGGGCTGCGTAGACCTCGGACCCCCCAAGAAAACGATCTCTGAGAATTCTCTGCATGCACTCTTCTGGTCAGCATCTTGCTCTCCACGACGGCGGCAGTGGGGTCTGCCGAGCAGTGTCACGTGGCCCCTATGGTGGGTATACCAGCAAGCCGTGCCAGCAGAAAGGAGGTACTGGATTGGCCATGTGTCCGCATGAGAGAAATTTATGCTTAAGGTGCATTTGATAAGCCACATGTCTTCTTTCTGCAAGGGCTTGCTGGCCTCAGGCCTGGTGGCCAGTGCTGTGCACAGCAGGCACCAGGACTAGCAGTAGCCCAAGGGCCTGGAGTTCAGACACAGTGAGCTCTAGTACTGGGCTCCAGGTCACAGAGCCTCCATGTGGCAGAATCAGGATGGGATTCTCCAAACGTGTTTTTTAAGTCCAAAGCCTCGAGCCTCACCCTTGACAATTTAACTCTGACACTGTTGTGGGACAGGCCGCAGTCATCAGGATGACTATGTTCCCTAGCGGATTCCTACGGGAAGACAACTCGTCACTCAGACACTAATTGCTGTGGTACAGATTAATCACTTGCTATTGTAGCTTTGAGTCTTTAACAGGAGAACAGTAATTATCCCTGTATAATTATTACCGGCATAAATAACAAAATACAGCAATTCAAATTTTCAGAACTTTTATCAGGGTTAGACACTGACATGAGTGCTTTCTACAGGTCTTCAATTCTCAAACAGTTCTTACTAATACCCCTCATAGCAGATGAGGTAACAGAGGCATCCAGAGGTAAAACATTTTGCTCCAGGTCATGGGCAAGATGCAAAGATGCATCTAAGCTATGAGCCCGGCTCATCAGGGCTGCTGTAAAACAGTCTCACCTAGAACTTCTCAACTGACTGCATACAACTCATTAACACACAGATTTACGCTGAACGTGACGGCACATCCTTGTAATCCCAGCACTGGGGAGGCTGAGGCAAGAGGATTGCTCTAAGCTTGAGGCCAGCCTGGGCTACACAGTGAGTTCAAGACCAGTGTGAACTGTACAGTGAAACCCCATTGTTTTGGTTTTTTTTTTTTCTGTATTTTAGGGAGGGGTCTACAGGGTGTTTCAGGTCTCACTACTAGATTGGACTCGTAGTGGCCCGCCTGTTTATAGCCTCCAAAGAGCTGGGATTCCAGGCACATGCCACCACACCCAGTCTCAATTGCTGTCTCAAAGCACCCCAGGGGTGGGCCCATATGGCAGGCCTGGGGATCCAACCCCTGGCCCCTGTGCCTGCTTCCAAGTGCTTTAATCCACTGAGCTACTTGAGACACCATCTTTTAAAAAGGGGAAAAAGGCTTATGAGCTGGTAAAAATAACAGAAAGCACTGCATTATACAATGTGAATTATTTCACACCCCCTGAAGGGATTCACCCATGAAGAACACACCCACCCCATATAATATGAGGAATTACAAAGGCTTTACTTCTCCTTTCCCACAACACACATCATGACACTGAGTGTGTTCCCTGGAAACATTCTGGCACAACAGATTTGGTTTAAGTAACGGCTTCTTACGAGAGTTTAGGATGAAGTATGTGATGTGAAAAACAGCACCATGGTTTTTCAAGGGGAAAATTGAAATGTTATTTCCAGTCCCTGGATAATAAGATCAATAGACAACTTCCCAGGGGAGACATTTGCCTGTGCCTGCCTGGGGCAGCCTCCGCTGTGTGCCTCCGGAGGCCCCCAGTGGCGTCATCGGCCTCACTGTGAGGTTATTTGTCCTCATCTGTAGTCTAAAATGCTTCCTGTAACATTTCAGCTCGGGAACCACTAGCTGCCCCTTGAAGCAGTTCTTCATTTTTTGCACCCACTGAAAATTTTTGGTAGATGAACGCTCCATTCACAGAGCGCCTACCAGCTATCTGCCACGGGCCTTTTCAATCGTTAATATGCCAAAAACACAAATGAAGAATAAAAAGCAATTTCCACCCACAGTACACTTAAGCTGCTGGAGAAGTGCGACAAGACTAACAGGAACAGAATGACAGGGTGAACGGGTTTTCCCTTTATTCTTAAGCAACTCTGGAAGATGCAGACATTGGAAATGTCCATGCCAAGAATGGTGACAAGCTCAGAAATAATGAATAAGCCAGATGTGGCCACACATCAGTGTAGACCAGGGATGGCGAAACCTTCTGAGCTCTCAGTAAGAACAAATGGCCCGCTGCGGTGTGAGGGCCTTATGCTTGTCACTGGTCACGTCCTCAGTGGGAACACCCTTCGGCACTGTACTTATCTTACGGAGTCCTCTGTTAACTCCTCAACCATTTTGTATCCACTTTTGGAAATGATAATTGCTAGATTTAGGGGGAAAAAAAAAAGAGGGCGGGCCGGATAGCTCAGCGGACTAGAGCACCTGCTTAGGTAGAGCGCAGGGGCCAGGGTTTGATCCCTGGCTTGCAGTGCCAGCCCCGCCCCCCAGGGTGTGCTGAGATGGTGATTGAGACTGGACGTGGTAGTAATAATCCCAGAGCTTGGGACACTGAAAACAGGAGGATCACTATGAGTCAGATTTGTGTAGTGAGACTCTATACCAAATACAAAAAAAAAGATACCAAACTGATTTTGAACTTCATTTGAGACAAGTAATTTCTATTATGTCCCTTTCCATATTTGTGATATACTAACAATCACTTGTTTTGCCAGGCATGGCAATGAACATTTCTACCTACTGGGCAGGGCTGGGACTAGAGGATGTGAAGGTTGAGATCAGTCTGAGCAATCTGGCAAGATTCTATCTTTAAATAAAATTTTAGAAGAGGTTAGACATGCCGATCAGCATTACAGTAGAGCAGGGTTCACACTCCTTTAGTTTCCAGCATGAGGGGTAGAAATTGCTTTCCTTTTTCTGAAGTACAAATGTAACTTGGGGTAAGTAGGCATAGCTGTGCCTGCCTATGATACCAGCACGTGGGAGGCTGAGGCAAGAGGACTGGTGCAACTTCAAGGCCATACTGAACTTGAAGGG
>PVKA01020124.1:0-40916 GCA_004027165.1 Ctenomys sociabilis | reverse complement strand
CATCTCACTCCAGAAAGAATGGCTATCATAAGGAAATCAACCAACAACAAATGTTGGAGAGGTTGTGGGGAAAAGGGAACACTTCTCCACTGCTGGTGGGAATGCAGACTAGTACAACCATTGTGGAGGTCAGTGTGGAGACTCCTCAAAAGAGTAGGACTAGAAATCCCATTCAAGCCAGCTATCCCCCTACTGGGAATTTTCTCAAAGGATCTGGATACATTGTATCATAGAGATATATGTATACCTATGTTTATAGCAGCACAATGTGTGATAGCAAAATCTTGGAAACAACCAAGATGTCCATCACATGAGGAATGTTTGAAAAAGATGTGGTATTTCTATATAGTGGAGTATTACTCAGCTATTAAGAATGATAAGTTTGAAGCATTTATACTGAAGTGGATGCCACTTGAACATATACTCATACGTGAAATAAACCAGACACAAATGTGTAAATATCGTATAGTCTCCTTGTATAACAAGCGAAAAGCAGAAATACAAAAGGAAACGTACAACAAGTAAAATCAATTGAGTCAGATGAGGCAAAGTGAATGGCATATGCTGCAGGATACTAATCAACTTTTCTTCTGGATGGTTAACAGCCTAAGATCACAAGTCAGAGTTGGAGAAATAGAAGAGCCACAAGGCCACCTCACATTTTGGCCCTAGCCTTTCAAGGTCAGCAAAGACTCAGGACATAGGAGAACCTGTACTGCAACATCATGAGACTCAGGTGAGCTCCAAATTTTCTGAACAAGGAGATTATCGAGCCACAGAGGAAAGAGATTGAAGTTCTAAAGTGTGCCTGGGGAGAGTCATATGAAGAGAAAACTTTCTCTCAAGCTCTCACAGAGAGCAATCTGGTCAAGCATTGGCCGTGACTCATCCACATGGATGACACAGACAAAGGAAATACGGAATAATGTACAGGACTACAAGATAAACCCTGAGAGGACTTCAATGACCACATAGGAAATATAAAGTTCTTGTGTTGGTATATATATTTTGATCTACCTAGGTCTTAACTATCCAGCAGAAGAGTATAAAAGTATAAAAATGAATTATACATCATGAGCCCATAATATTAAGCTGAGCTGTAAATGGATATGGTTGACAATTTCTTTGAATAACTCACTATGGTTGTAGAATGTTGGACTGTGTTGGATTGTGGTGTCGAGTTCAAGCACCTAATTAGTTGAATGTCAATGGAGTGCCCACTTTTGACAGGGGTAGACAAAGGAAGGGTTGTAGAAAGAAAAAATCATGATGTGTGTGTATAGACAGTACAGTTGGGATAGATAACGCTGTGCTTCTACATAATTCTATGAGAGGCAAGATCTGTACTAATGGTGGTAAGACAGGATATTATGTCGGTTTTTAGTACTATGGTCATCCACTAGGTAAATAATTATTGAGTTTTTGATATAATTCAGCTATAAGAAAAGATACTTATTCCACTGAGCCATCTCCCCGGCAACTACACTCTTAATTCACTGATAAGAGATATCTGCTAAAATAATACCTGTAAATATAATATCATGTATGCACCTTGTACAATACCAAAACGTTATGAAAACAGTTTGCAATATATTAATTCATCGAATCTGTGTGGTTAAGGTGTTTTGAAACTGTCTGATTGACATTTGTATTTTAATAAAATAAAAATAAATGAAAAAAACTAAATTAAGAGTATAGCTGCTTACTTATCTTATTTTTTATACATGAATTATGTCAAAAATTCAATAATTATTTTCCTAGTTGATGACCATAGTACTAGATGCCGACATAATATCCTGTCCAACCACCATTAGTGCCGATCTTGCCTCTCATAGGATTATGTAGAAGCACAGCGTTATCTATCCCAACTGTACTGTGTATACACACACAACATAATTTTTCTTTCAATACCCCTTCTTTTGTCTACATCTGTCAAAGGTGGGCACTCCATTGTCATTCAACTAACTTAGGTGCTTGAACTCGATACCATAGTGCAACATAGTCCTGCATTCCACAACAATAGCGAGTTATTCAAAGAAGTTGTTGACCATAGCCATTTACAGCTCAGCTTAATATTATGGTCCCACGATGTATACTTCATTTTTTATACTTTTCTGCTGGATAGTTAAGACCTAGATAGAGCAAGACTTATATACCAACACATGTAGAACCTGTCCTGCAATATCATGAAACTCAGGTGAGTTCCAAATTTTCTGAACAAGGAGATTATGGAGCCACAGAGGAAAGAGATTGAAGTTCTATAGTGTTCCTGGGGAGAGTCACATGAAGAAAAAACTTTCTCTCAAGCTCTCACAGAGAGCAAACTGGTCAAGTATTGGCCGTGACTCATCCACATGGATGACACAGAAAAAGGATCTACAGAATAATGTACAGGACTACAAGGTAAACCCTGAGGGAACTTCACTGACCACATAAGAAACATAAAGTACATCTGTTGGTCTATAAATCTTAAAATTTAACATACCAATACCTGATGGAAAATACCTGCTCCATGTTATGTCTAAGATGTTTGATATTCAGACAGATAGTGAGGTTAAACCCAACTGCATATGTTGTAGGGTAATAGTAAGCTTCTCTTCTGGAGGTTAATAACCTAAGCTTGCAGACCAAAAATTGGTTTCTTTTTGTATATGTAATATTTATTTTTCTTCTTGTTGCACTTAGAATTTCCTCTTTTTTTGCTTTAGCAGTTTGAATATTATATCCTTTCTATTTATCCATCTTAGTGCTCCTTGAGCCAGCTGTACATGTTTTAGTCTTTCTGTCCATTAATTTCATACAGTTCTTGGCCATCATTTGCTAAAATATAACCTCTCCCTTTTTTCTCTCTGTGCTTTAGTATCAGTCAGTGCTTAACAGAGAGACATATGTAATGGATTTATAAGAGAGATTTACAGTGGTCACAGAGTCAGGCATGGAAGAAAGCAAAGGCCCTGTATTCTGGATCCTCCAGTTGAAGACCTGGAGCTCACAATAGAGTCCTGTGTGGGTCCGTATCAGGAAGTGAAAGAATCTGTGCTAGAAGGCTGAAGGGTCTGTGCTGAAAGCCAGGAGGTGACATCCAAGGTGAAGATGAAGATTGGGTGAGCAAGCAGAAATGAGCATTCCTTTGTTTCCTGTTCATTCCAGTCATTCACACAACAAGCTTATTGATTGGAGTTATAGACACCTGGATGGTTCTTCTGCTTTCAGTAAATCCCTTTCACAATATGCAGAAGTAGACTGATTCAGTTTAGTTGGCTGTATCTTAAGTTGACTGAACTAATTAAGTATCACCTTAATAAATATATATAATGAATATTATATATAAAATGCATATATATAATCGGATACTCCAACCCATTTTATATATTCTTGTCAATTTGAATATTCCATTTTTTACATTTTATTTACATTTGTGTTTCATTTACTATAAGTCATATTGATTTACTTTACATTTATTCTGTTTTTCCACTATTCTCTCCAGTATTTTGGAACACTTAATTGGTAGAAATTTTCTTCTCTTATAACACCTTTGAAAAATTCTACCATTTTATTTGATTCTTTTTAATTGTGTAAATTTCTGTTAAAATTAAAAATTTCTCCATGCACATGAGCCACTTTAACTTATAGTTTATTCAATATATTAATCATAACTGTTTTAAGTTTCTCACATGGCCAATGTCTAGGTCATGTCTGAGACCAGTTTACTTATTTTCTTTACCTCCTGGCAATCAATTAATTATTGACTTTAATTTTTTTTCTATGTTTTTAAATTGCATGAGAGAAATCTTACATAGAATAGTAGAGACTGAGGCAAATACTCTAGACCTCATCTAGACTATTAGTGTGAGAATGTTTTCAATTTAGGCTTAATAGATTTTGGGCTCTGCTATTGCTGTCAGTTTCAAATTCATTTTTGATTTGTACGTTGCTTTGGCTATGAGTAGAGTGGAGACCATTGTGCTGGAGGTTTTTCTCAGTGTTTCTGCTCTTACTATAGAGTCCAAAAGTCTCAACAAAGCATACCTCCCCCTCACAAGAAACAAAAAAAACAAAACAAAACAAAAAACAAACAAAAAAAAAAACCTCTCCAGTGGTAGGTATTTATAGCTTTTTATTTAGTGCTGGTCTTGTGGCAGTATTACAGTTTCTGGTTTCTCGTTATTCTGCTCTAGATCCAGCTTCATTCAGAATCTTGTGTCTGGTACTTGAAGGCAGATTCATCTCAGCATTTTTGTCCTTATTTCTCTGGTAACCAGACTATACCTTGTACCTTTGGAAGGTTTTGCCCAACAGAGAACTTCCTGCCTATGTCCTAAAGGCAAGATTTCACTTTGTGCTGGTGCAGGATACTGCCCCGAAGTATTATTTTTTTTGTCCATCATCTATAGGCTAATGCCTTTTGGTCTTACTCTTCTTGCGAAACTTATGGTCATGACCTAACTATTGATGATGACAAAAAGGGTTTCTCCCTTCCATCTAAAATCAGAGAAATGTAGTTTTGTCCCTTGCTCAGAAGCTCTGGATATCAGGGAATAAGCTGATGTAACCTGAGGGCAAATCTCTCAGTCACCTGCTTCTCACCTGCTCTCACTTTTATCCTATAGTTCCCCAAGGAGAAGAGTCTTGTGAAGAAATGTGAACTCTTTGTGTGTGTAGCTCTTATGTCCAGATTCTGTTTTTAGCTATTTATTAAAATTTAAGTTGATTTCTTTCTAATCCACTTCTTTTTATGTTTTCTGTACCTCCTGTACTCTGCCAAAGAAGAGAGTTATGTGTCTTTTTTGTGCTTGAATATTCTGCTTTGGAATTTAATTCCATTGCTGTCTTTGCAGCATCAATTTGGGTTCATGATATGTTATAATTTTATGAATCATCTGGCCTTTTCTCATTATTAGGATGGGTGTGTTATTATCTTGTGACATTTTAGTTTTTGAAATGTGGGTTCCTACACTGGTGAGATAGCTCAGCAGACTAAAGCACCTGCTTAGGCAAGCTTTGGCAAGCTCAGAGACTGGAGTTCAATCCCCAGTATCACATGTCTTGCCAGACGCACCTCTGGGAGGGCTGTGCTGGCCAGAGGCTGGGTACAGTGGTGCATACCTATAATACCAGCATTGAGCAGGCTGAAAGCAGGAGGATCACCACAAGTCCGAGCTGCATAGTAAAACCATACAACAATCAAATACAGTTTTTAAAAAACTGACCAATGGAATAAAATGTAGGTTGCATAGATTTTGAACTTTAAATAAGTTGAGACTATGCATGATGGTTTTATTCAACATCATATTTGTGAGATTCATCCAAATTGTTAGTGAGGCTATAATCTGTTCACTTTGATCAGTCAGTAATATTTCATTATATGGATATACCTCAAATAATGCATTCATTGTACTGTTGGAGGACATATAAGCTTATTTCCAGTTTGTAACTAGTAGAAACAATGCTAAAATAGCATTTGTTGTGCATATATTTTGATAAACATATGTACAAAAAATGATAGGTATATTCCTAGGAAATCAACTGTTTGTGGTACATATTTCACATTTATTAGAATAATATTTTCCAAAGTCTCATAAGAATATCAGTAGTACTTCCTTAAATTATCAATCAGTAGTACAAAAGAAATTAAGAAAACAGTTTGATCCACAGCAGTATCAACATATTTTCGTTGATTCGCACGTGGACATTTTATTGCCTATATGACTATGTTAGATGAAGGGGACTATGAAAAGATAATGAAGAAAAAATGTACAAAATGAAGAAATATTTCATAAAAATAAATTAATAATGGTAAGACTATTGTGATAGGACTAAAGTTATTGAGAGACATTATGCCCTACTGCCCTGATGTTTTGTTTTGCCACAGGCCTAAATTGGTGTGGCTAGTCAACCAGGGATTGAAACCTTTGAAATTGTGAGCCAAATAAATATCTTCCCTTTAATATGTTTATGTCCAATACATGTACTTTGTAGTAGTAATTTACAAAAATTAGCTCAACATGAATTAAAGCTTTAGTGTAAGAGATAAAACTGCAGAAATCTTATAAGAAATCATGGGTAAATTTTTGTCATGAAGTGACACAAAGAAAAACTTATCAATAATACTTCATAAAATTTGTAAACTACGTAATTCACAACACAACATCAGTATTTTTAAAAATATCTTACAGAGTGGTAAAATGTTTTAAAAATCATATAAAGGACTTCTACTTAGAATACTTCAGGAATACTTACAACTTAAACATGAAAATGTAAATAATGCAAGGCAAAAAATGGAAAAATAACTTAAAATATCCTTCCAAAAAAGATATGCAAATGTCCTATGGGATGAAAAGATGCTCAGCATCCTTAGTCATCAGAAAATGTAATTCAAAATCATCATGAGGTATCACTTTGTACTGTTTGTGGTGATTGTATTGAAAATGACAGACAATGTTGGCAAAGATGTAGATTAACCGGAATTCTTATACATTGCCTGTCGAAATGTAAACTACTGCAGCCATTCTAGAAAACAGTGTGAAACTTTTTTAAAAAGTTAAACATAATACGATCATTTGAGTTAAGAACTTCACTTCTAACTACATAGATAATAGCAGTAAAAGCAGATGTGCACATAAAAGCTTGCACAGGAATGTTCATGACAGTATTACTCTCCTATGTTTTGTCACTATAACAAAATACTCAAGATAATAAACTTATGAGGAGGCAACATTTATTTTGGCTTCTAGTTTTGGAGGGTTCATTTCATGGTTTGTTGGTTACAACTGCTTTTGTAATCAGTACAGCTGCAGTGATGCAGCATATCATGTCAGAGAGCATTTGGGAAAGCAATGCCATGCAATTCATGGCCAGAACACAAAAGAGGGAAAGAATGCTCTGGGTTGTACTATTCCCTGCAAGGCTGCATTCATTGATCAGAGACTCTGCCCTACTTCTTAAACTTTTCACCACTCTCTAATGTTCTACCAAGCTGGAGACTAATCCTTCAAAGTATGGGGCTTTGAGTGGTTCCTCAATAATTCCAATTTAAGTATTTAAAAATATTTCATATTTCTCTAGCCCATTGTCTTCTAATTTTCTGGTTCCTCACAAAAGAGATGAAATGGTCATTTTAGTCACAGATATTCTGTTTCTAGTAAATTATCAGGTTTAGTGAGTTTTTGTTGTGTACCTAAGCACCCACCCTTGACTTTATGTATTTTCCTCGAGTTTCTAATGAATCACTCAACTCTTTGATGTCTAACTTTTACTGTTCACCTGGGATATATTGATACTTCCATTTGATTAAAGTTTTAAACAGGCAGAATCAAATGAACTATAAATTAAGAGAACTAAAAAATTGCAAGAATATTCACAATATAGATCACAGATATGGGGTTGGCGTTAGTGTCTAAACACATTTCCAAGTGATTTATTAAAGAAGGGTTCATGAACAGAATTGGAAATATATATATATATATATATATATATATATATATATATATATATATATATAGGTATTTTACACACACACACACACACACGCCCACGCACACACACAAAGCTATAAGCTTAATTTCAAAATATGTTTAACCTTCAAGGCAAGAGAGCAAGAAAAGAAATTCAATTAAAACTATCCTGAGACCTAGAATTGACTTACATTGTAGAATTAGCAGACAAGGACATTAAAGCAGCCAGGATAATTGCACTCACAGTGTTAAGTACAGATACTGATGCTATAAAAAGATCTAGGAGACTGGTGGTTCCAGGCAAGATTGATTAGATCCATTCAGTTCCAATGTCTCACTCCTGATGAGTTTCCTAATCAGAGCTTATGAAAGAGGCATAGGGAGATTTGTGAAAAATGGAAAGAAGACAGACTTCCAAGGAATCTTGGGAGTTGAGTGATGATTTCACTGTGAATTCTCTTAGTTTCTTAATTGATGCGCATCTATGAAAGAGTGCTACAGCAACTTCCAACCCACAACTTTCAGAAATAAGTTTTAAAAATTCAGATAAAACTCATAGGCCACAAAAAGATTGAACTAACAACAGAAAAACATTTGGCAATGCTTACCCAACACTAAACAAAGGGAAACAGATAGGCTACAACTCTCAACCACTCTCCACAACTTTATTAAGGGGTATCAGAGAGATATTCCATTTGTAAACGAGATGAAGGTGATAGTGATTTCAGAGAAGTTTAACAGAAAATTAGCCTCCCATTTTCTGTCTGATAGAATTAGACAGCATTTCGAATAGTCCAGAGTCCTGATTCCTATTTCTGGAAGCATGGGCTAGACATATATCCTCTCTCTAACTCTGCAAAAAATAGCTATTGAGCACAAATATCATGTTTAAAACAACTTTCCAAATTCTCTGAAAGGTGAAAAGAAACCACATTGGCTTGGCATGAAACAATGACAAAAGTTCTGGCTTTTTATTATAAAATTATATCATATACCACCAATTACAGATGAACATGAATATAATTAGGAAAGAGCAACAAATACAGACTAGAAAGTCTCAATGAAAGCTTGGTCTAGACAAAAGCAAGAAAGGAGTAACTAGAAATTGAGAAACCTTTTAGATAATAACCACCTTACTAGAGCTAAGTTTCACAGGAAAACAAAACAAAACTCTGGCTCCATCCTCACAAACAATAGCAAAAGCTAAACTGGGACCCTAGAAGTTTACTTCCACCTGGCTATAATGAGGCACCCTTATTCCTTTGCTGGTGTGGTGTCAAAATGGTACAATTACTATAGAAAGTTGTTTGGCAGTTTCTTTAGTACACTAATCACATGATCCAGCAATTGCACTACTGGGCATTTGTCAGAGAAATGAAAATTTGTATTCACTCAAACTTGTGCATGAAACAAAAACAAAAACAAACTTGTACATGAATGTTCACAGCATTATTAATAACCCCAAATGCAAAATAATTAGATGCTTTTCGTCTCCTGTTAAGTACGCAAACTGATGTGCAACACTATTCAACAATAGAAAAAATGAAGCATTGACATAAAAATAGCTTGATAGATATCTTTGTCATTGCTGAGACAAAATACTTGATGCCCACAAGTTAAAGGAGGAAAGGTTTATATTTCATCTCAGTTTGTAGAGGTTTCAGTCCTTAGTTGGCTGGTTCCAAGGCAGGGTGTCATGGCAGAAGAGATGTCAGATAAAAAGCAGTTCATGGCATAGCAGACAGGAAACAGTGAGCGTTTCTTCTTTCCTTTTTATTCCATCCAGGTCAAAAGCCTATTTTTTGGTGTGACCTACACCCAGGGTGAGTGTTCTGTCATCAGGAAACATATCCGGAACTATGTTAAAGCAAAGCAACTGGACTAAAGCAGTAACACACAAACAGTCATTCCTAAGTACCCCACATATATGCACATGAAGTTTTTGGAGAATATCTAAACAGGAATCCTATAAAAATCAGAAAAATTTGCTGAGTAAAGCTGCTAGCTGAGGTGGTTAAATATTATGATTTCATTCATATATTAATCTTGAAATGAAAATGTCATAGAAATATGGGACAACTTAATATTGATAGAAATGAAAGAGGTTTAAGTGCAGGAGAGAAGTGGATGTAGCTATATGTGCCAAGAAGAGGTATTCTTATGATGATGATGTAGGTATTCTATACCTTGATTTTCACTGGACTATCATTTTGCAAGATGTCATCACTGGAGAAACTACGTCAACAGTACACTCTTCCTATATTATTGTATCATTTTTATAACTTAATGTGAAACTATAATCAACCAAAATGATAAATTTAATAGTAAAAACATCTAGTCTAGGAAGAAGTGTTGGCACATGTCTGCATCCTAGCACTCTGGGAAACTAAGACCAGAGGTTCGCAAGTTTGAACCCAGTTTAGAGAATTCGGTGAATAGCAGTATACTTTCTTAAAATATGGTGGTGATGTAGTTCAGTGTGAATGCCTTTGGCTCAACCTCTGGCACTACATTAAAGAATCTATTCTGGGAATTTCATCACAATTTGAATCTCCCTAGAATATTTATATGAATGAAAAACTTTAAAAATAAAATAATAGGAAAAATACAGAATAACTATATTTCTGATTGCATTAATGGATTATTTCCAAGTAAGATAATGTCAAACTTTATCTTAAAAGTTAGTCTCTATATGTCTGACACTCATAAATATTTATCAATTAAATGATATTATCTCTGAAATTACTTCAATGTGATCTGGATGGATTAGTGGGCAAAATTCTGAGATAACCCCTAAGATTCTTATTCCCTGATCATGAGTGCTAAATAATTTCATTTTCCCTTGAGTGTAGGGTAGGCCTGTGAATATGGTATTGCTCATTTGATCTTGCTATGTTGACAGGACACTTTCAAAATGTAATTAAGATTAATGCAGTGATTATGTAAAACAGTAGGAGATTCGTCAGAAAAATAAAACTACTATACAGTCCAGATATTCCACACTAGGTCTGTGTCAAAAGAAAGGGAAATCAGTGTTTTGAAGTGATGTCTGCCCTACCATGTTCACTGTAACTTTTACACAATAGCCAAGATATCGAAATAACTTTCGTCCATCAGTTCTTGAATGCACAGGGAAAATGTGGTACAATATATGCAGTAAGATATGAATCAGCCATTATGTCATCTGTGTCATTTATCATTGCCACATGGACAAAGAAAGTATTATGTTAAGTAAAGAAAGCCAGAAAGCCAAATATAGTGTGATGTCTCACACATATGTAAAAATCTTTAAAAAGTTGATACAGAAGGTAAGAGTAGAATGGTGGCTATCAAAGGCTGGAGAAAGTGTACATATTGGAGAAGAAAGGGTGTGAGAGATTGATCCATAGGTACTAAGTGAGTTAGATAGGAAGAGATCCTTTGGTATTCTATTCCACAACAGGGTGACAATAGATCATGATAACACATTGCATATTTTAAAAAAGCCAGAACAAATGATGTTGAATGTATTCAGTACAAAATATGATAAATGTTTGAGGAGATAGTTATTCTTACCTTGATTTGAACAGTACTCAATGCATACATGTATTCAAACATCAGATGCCATCCCATAAATAAGAAATCACATGCATGCACTTAAAGCAAAGGTGTGCTTGAGATGCTTAATCAGTTGTCACTGAGATTTTCCTCAGTATACAAGCAGTAATCAGGATATCCATGATACAAACAAGCAGCAGCAGATGATGTCCTGCGATACTCGATGAAATGAACACTCATGTGCACATTTCATGGAGCGGGCTATGAATGAAGGTCTTGAGAATGATCTCTGGAAGCTGAGAGTCATGGCTTCCTGACAGCCAGTGGAAAATGGGAACTTCTGTTCTCTACTCAAAGGTACATGGCCAAGCATCCTAATCTCCATGGTCCGCATTAGGTCCAGAAAAGACTTTGTACCCTGATATGCTCATTAGCAGGGAACCATGTCTGCCCCAAGACTGCTGATTTACTTTGAAATAATAAAGTAACTCTTAGAGTACTGAAAAGGGACAAGACAGTAATTGAAAACTAATGTTTGATAATATAGATGAAACAAGATTGGGCACAGGTTACTAAAGTTTGAAGCTAAAGGATAGATACATAGCTTTCACTACACAGTTCCCTTTATTTTTGCTTGTTTATTAGTTTTCACAGTTAAATTTAAATACATTCTCATACTGCTTTAATTTGCTAAATTACTCTTTTGGTGGAAGTTGGATGAGGGATTCCATGGTTTGGAAGAAATTCTCTGAGAATAGTGGAGCCTTGTCCCTTTACAAAGAAGACCTTGTGAACCCCCCTGAAAAATCATACTTTCTGTGGGATTTTGATTATACTTGTGATTCTGACCAATCTTTATGAAACTAAACTTTTAGTACAGGAGTATGGAGGGCTGTGTGGATGTGTGTGCATCTCTGTGTGGAGGAGTAGGTTATAGGCATATATATATTCATATGTGAGAGTAAATGAATAAATCACAAATTAATAAAAAAGTAACAAAACTAGAAACTTAAACCACCTGTCATTGGAGACCTTGTTTGGAAGATTAAAATGATAGAACTGTACATATAAACACAGTGCATAGGTAACTATATTGTTTGTAGGAGTCTTCTAGTATGTTAAACATGAAATCTTAGGCCATTTAAACTTTGATCCTTCTGTAAAGTATTACCTGTGATCAATATTAAAATATGTAAACTTAGGCCATAATGATCTCATTATGTAGACTAGAACAAGAGCCACCTGGCTAATCCACCTTATTTGCTGTTTTGGTATAAATTCACAATTGGCAGACTAACAGAGATCACTCTAAGCAAGCTATAAATCCATACACTGTATTTCTATATTAAAAACATGAATTTGTCTTAGGCCTACGTGCCTTGCCTGACAAGCTATCAATTGGCACGAGGGAGCAGAACTGGTCTCAGTGGAGGTCTCTTGACCCATGATGCTGTGACATCTCAGAAAGCAAGACAGCATTTCAGTTGAGAATTCTGACATTCATGCAAAATTCTATAGAAGTAAATATTAACCTAAGTAAAAATAAGTTTCCCATTAATCAATAGCATAATGCTTTGTTTCTTACCAGATCTTGCTTGCATCAATGCCTTCTACTCATTTTTCACTGTATCTCTGTACACACTCCGTGGAAAACCTGTGTGCATTCAATAGAGTGAAAAGTTCAAAGATTCTTTTTCTTAGACTCCTAAGAACTCTGACCCTCTGATCATCCTGGCATTCTAAATTACTCTTTCTCTTTTATCCTTCATTGCACCCTCTTCCACATGATGGCAGGATTGATCAGTCCCTAAAGAAGAAAATCCTACTTCATATCCCCCTTTTCCTAAAATGGCAGGATTATTTCAGAGTTACACCTAGATTTTATGTTATAAAGTGAGAGAAATCAAGTCATTTTCTAAAACTGTCAGTTTATGGTACTGCACAAGAATAGAATCTACTGTAAGCCAAATTACTTCTCCAATAGCTCCCCAAGTTAACCACTTTCTATCATTGAACATGCTCTACCCATTGAGCATCAGCACTGGTTTGGAGGAACGACATGGGGCCTTTTGTTTTCCTCCCAATATCTATCACCTTCTTCCAACTTATTTATATGGACTAATGATGTTTTGCCAATTTACATGAAATTCTCAGCAAAAGTTGCTTGTAATCCAGTCTCTAAGCTATCCACTTGAGCCTACAATGCCATCACTCCTATAATGAGTTATGTAACTGTCTTTACTCTTAAGAAATCATATAAACTCTCAGTCCAGTGTGATTAGAAAGAATTTTTGGAAATTAAGCCAAAATATACTTTACTTTTATTTCTGTATCTTACTCCCAATTTTCTACTTATCTCAGGGCTACTGGGGCCAAGCAAACTAATCCTTCTGTCACCAAAGTTCTTGCATTTTGTAACTTCAGATTTCATGTGTAATTTCAAGATATGAAGTGGTCATAAGTGGTATGCAACAAACAGTAACATTAGGCATATGTCACACTAGTATAGCCTACAAATCTCCCAGTAGGGCTGAGTGAAGCATCTGGTGCAATTTAGTTAATAATATGAATTTCAGCAGAAGCTATCCATCATGGAAAGAACCTCTAAATCACAATTGTTTCACAAGCCTGATTTATGTTAACTAAACAAATCACCCAGCTGTAAACATCTCCACAAACATGCCAGTGAAAGTAGGGTGGATCTCTTCAGAGGACTGTTAAGGTGGTTGTTTGAAGGTAATATATGTCTATGGCAAAACCCCCAGAATTCTCTTGGAGAAAACAATCATCTTTTCAGGGCTACAGCTAAGCTATAAATATTTTATAACATCGTGCAATGTGTGAAAAAATGCCTTTGCTTTCCAGGGCCCAATCCTTCTTTCTTATGTAACTTCCTCAACATAAATGTTTGGATATTTTTTAAATGGCTGAGGTTAGGCATTTGAAAGCAAAAAGCAAAAAGAAATGGAAAGCAAGAACTCCGGGAAAACTCCCAAGCCATGTGATGAATGGATCAAACCCCTCTCCTTTACCTGTATAAATCTATGCATAATGATTCTAGGTGAGCAATGAAAAGAAAAGCAGTTTATACTAAAAGAAAATGAAGAGACATATAGAAATATAAATAGAAAAGAAACCTTATCTAGAAGCAAAAAATGATCTTGTATGTCTTTTGGAAATATTTCAGGTTAGAAATCTCTTCAAATCAGATTTTAGTAGTTTTCAATAAATTTTCCATTTTTCAAAATGACCATCTTCATTATTATCAACACATGAGGAATGCAAATTATCATGTTACTTCATAATCCTCTCCTACTCATAGGCCACACAAAACATTAAATTTGTACTGTTTACCGTAGGCTACCTCGTCTCTAAACCACATACCTTTCTACTCTCAGGATAGCCAGGGAATAAAAACACAAAAGTTCCTTAGATAGATGTAAAATGATGCCATTTATGAATATTTTCTCTTTCTTAAATATTTACTGTGCATTATCAATTAGGTACTAAGTCAGACAATAAATATGCAGTCCTATTCAAAAGCTCATAGCACAGCAGAAGGAGCAGGCATGGAAATTAGGTCTTAGAAGGCACTAATGGATTTCTTGTAGATGGATAGACTAAACAGTATTAAGGAGATGTAGAAGAGGTGATGCTTTAAAGGTTGATTCCCAGGAGAAATGATGCTCTTACAAACTTTTCACAAAGGGTTAGAAGTAGGCCAGGAATGGACAGGATTCTCATGACTGAGGGAGCACTAGATCCATAAAAGGCAAAGAGACCTGCAGTAAAACAGTGTGTTCAGGAAATACAACGTGATTTTGTCTTATAAGTTGTGCAAGATACATGAAGGATAATAGTCTCAAAAAGCAATTTTGAAAAGCAAAAGAGAAGACAGTAGGAGTGGAGCACATGGATAAGGGAGATCGTGGCACAGGATAAATCTAGACAAATAGGTAAGTAGGCAGTGTCGCATGCAAGGATCTTGACAAACACACTAATTTATTTATGGTTTTCATGAAGATTTGGAGACAGTCAATTAAAAATGGTAATCAGGGGTGTGAGATATTTAGATTCCTGTAGCATACGGGGTTATGCTGTGGAGAACAATTCTATGGTAGTAATAAACATGAGCACATCTGTTATACACCTATAGTAAGACTAAAACCTGGACTTCATAAGAATCTGAGTCAGAGTAGTGGTGGGAATGGAAGAGTGAAAAGACTAGATATTGCTCACCAACACTTAGTACGTTCAATTGTTTCAACATTAGCCATTTAGTAGATATGTAATTATGTGTCATTGTTTTGATCTGCATTTCAAAATGAATATGTTGTGTAACTTTTCAAGTGTTTATTTATCAGCCATATGTTGCACTTGGTGATATGTCTGTTAAAAGTTTTTTACTCTCGTTTCATTAGACTGTTGATTTTCTTATTTTTCAAAAAGAATTTTATTGAGAAACAGCAATGAGATAGTTTCAAAACAGATTAGTAGGGCAGTTTCAATAATTAATATGTTGCATATTGTTGTCTTAGTGGTTATTCATTGTACAAGATGCAGACCTGATACCCTGTCCACAAACATTATTAGAACAAATCTTTCTATTCATTGAATTAAGAGAAAGCAGCTGTATGTCTATCCTATTTTGTATATACAGATATAGAATGGTCTTTCTTTTATATCCCTTTTTTTGTTTAGTTTTGTCAGTGATGGGTATTTGATTGCCATTTAAATATTGTAGGTATATGAATTCAGCAAAATAATACAATATACTCTGGTAGTCTATAATAGTAGTAGGTTATCCATAGGACAGACAATGTCAGAAGTTGTTGACTTGAGCCTTTTACAGCTCAGCATATTAATATGGCTTTACTTTATATACATCATTTTTATACTTTTCTGCTGAATGGTTAAGACCGAGCTAAAGCAAGACCTATATACCAAGAAATGTGACTTCTGTATCTGATAAGGTCAGTCAAATCCCCTCAGGATTTATCCAGAAACCCATTACCGCAGTTTGTCGATCCTTTGTCAATGTCAGCCATGTGGGTGAGTCATGGCCATTGCTTGACCAATTTGCTCTCTGTGAAAAACTGAGGGAATGTTTTCTCTCCATATGACTCTCCTTAGGCACACTATATATCATCTATCACATTCCTCTACGGCCTCATAATCTCCTTGATCTGAAAATTTGAGACACAACTGAGTTACAGGATTTTACAATAAAGGTTCTCATATGTCCTGAGTCCTTACTGACCTTGAAAGGTTAGGGCCAAAATGTTGGCTTTCCTCATAACCCTTCTTTTGCTCTAATTTTTGCTTTGCAAACAGGTTGTTAACCCTCCAGAAGACAAGCTTATTATTACCCTACAACATAGGCAGTTGAACTTAATCTCACTGTCTGTCTGAATATCAAACATCTTAGGCATAATATGGAACAGATGTTTTCCATTAAGTATTGATATGTTAAACTTTAAGTCCCTCCAGAACATGAAGAAAAAGAATTAAAAATGGGGCCAGGGTAATGGCTCAGTGGAATAAGCATTTCCCTGATAAGCGCAAGGGCCTGAGTTCAGTCCCCGGTTCTGAAAAAAAAAAAAAAAAAAAAAGTAAAACAAAACAAAACAGCAAAAAACAAACAAAGAAAAAAACCAGCAGGAATAAACAATTAGATATTCTTACTCAGAAATTTAGAAATCTAACCATGTACAGCATTGTAGCAGGACAGTCCTGTGACAATTTTTTTCTTGTCTCTTATTTTCATTTATTAACCCTTAAACAAACATTTATTTGAGAGACAGCTTGGCAATAATTTGTATGTCATAACAAGCATTATGTATTCGGAAGAGCAAAATGACAGGCACTCCAAGTATGACACTACTATTCCACATCGCTATCTTCAGTGCAGTTGCTTAGTTCACAGGAGTCAGCATATTGATTTCCTTATTGTTGAGTTTTGAGAGTGCTTTCTCTTGTTTTGAGAATGTTTTATGTAAAATAGATATGATTCTTTGATTCGTTATATAATATTCAAATATTTTCTTCAAGGATTTGACTTATCCTTTCATTGTCTTGACACTGTACTTTGAAGAGTTTTAGTTTGTTTTTTAATTTATTGAAGTCCAGTAAAATAATTTCTTTTCTATGACTTTGGCCATTTTGGTAGAACATGTAAGAAATTATTGTATAATCTAAGATCACAAAGATTTTCTTCCAGGTGTTGTTCAAGAAGTCATATAATATTGAGGTCATACGTAGGTATTATTTCACTTTGAGTTAAATTTTGTATATTATGCGAGATATAAAATCAAGTTATTTTTCTTTCTTCTCCAACAATTTTGTACATGCAAATCCAGTTTCTTCAGCACAATTTGTCTAAAGAATCATCCTGCAAACCACAGCACTGCCTTTCTCTCTCTGTTGAGAATCAGTTGTCTAAACCTAAACAACTAATTTGCAGATAACATTACACAATACAGCAACCATTGTTGATTTCCTATTACTTTGTATGTGTGAAATTTGTATCATTTCTAATGCTGTTTTTAAATGCTATTTTGTATTCATTAAAAAAATAAAAAATATGAGAAAATCAGTCATTCAGATATGTAGGAATTTATTTTTGAATTATGTATTTTGTTCCACATATCTGTTTGCCTATTTTTATACCAATACCATAGTGTATTGTTTAATGTAGCTTTAACAATTCTCAATGTCTATTTCTACCTTACACCTTTTTCAAAGGTTTTGTTTTTGGCTATCCTAAGTCTTTTGCATTGCCATATTAATTTAACTGTCATCTTGTGATTGGTATGACATGTTCTCTGGGTATTTGATAGGGTTTGCATTGAATCTAGGATACACAAAAAAGTATCAACATCTTAAAAATGTTGAGTTATTCAAACCATTTACAGAGTATCTGTCTGTTTCTATAGCTCTTTTTATTTATTTCATCAATGCTTTATAGATTTCTGTATGCAGCTTCTGCACATGTTTTGCTAAATTTATGCCAAAATACATCACTTATTTGTTTTATTGAAAATAGTGTTTTTATTTCAAATTCTAATTGCCAGTTTTCTCTTCTTAGTATATGGACATGCAGTTGACTATTGTATGTTGTTAATTCATTCCCTTGTATGATACAACTTTGTTAAACTCAACTTTTGAGCTCTAGAATTTTTTTTTGACTACTTAGGATTTTTTATGAAGATCATCATGCCATTTTTGGATAAATGCCATTTTATTTCTTCCTTTCCAACATGCAAATAATTTATTTATTTATCTTCCCTCTTTTCACCAGTGAGGAAATATTTTTTTTTATTTTTAAAGGAATGTTAATATTTTATTTGAAATCCCAGGATCAATTTTCAAACATGCATTAGGAAATATTGAGAAATTCACTTATTAAGCCTTAAGAGACTGAGTATTCTGAGCCAGACAAGTCTTCAATGAATTTGTTTTCACTGGTGATGGATGTAGTGTAAATTCATTGATATTTACCAGCAAGGCAGGAGTTGAGAGTCAAGCCTGTCCTTTGACTTGGAGAAATGAAGCTGGCACTTTTGTTAAAAAGATAACAGGACATGGCATTATAAGCATTTGTGAATATATCAAACTATACAGTAGATTACCTATTTCCTCATTTGTGCTTAGAATACCTCAAAGAAGTTGATATTATTAAATTCTTTATATATGGGAAGCTGGAATTCAGACAACAAAAATATTCCATGTACTCTTTTTTTTTTTTTTGGTCTTTTTGAGACAGGGTCTCACTATGCAGTTCAGGCTGGCCTTAAGCTCACTTTGTAGCTCAGGCTGGTCTCGAACTCATAACAATCCTCCTGCCTCAGCCTCCCGAGTGCTGGGATTACAGGCCTGTACCACCACGCCTGGCTCTCCATGTACTCTTAAATGGTTTCATAACACTATTTAGTGATCCACATACAGTCCCTGATTTTGTGAGTCACAGAAGAAATGACCTCTTCTCTAAGTGCTAGGGTGAGTCTATACTATGTAGTAGTTTTACATATTTTCCTATTGGTGTGTAAAGGTTGAAATGAAGTTTCTGGTAAATGGTCCTTTCACTTTTATATAATCAAATGCACACCAGGGATTTGTACCTTCCCTGACAACTTTCCTCTTTCAAAACGACATTGTGAGTACCCAATTCTTTGATAGCTGAGCAGATAAATGATTTCCACTAAGTTATTCCCTTGCATTAACACTCCGTGGTTGTGATTGTACAGAAAGTTCAAGGGCACAGAAGTGTTTCTGATGCATGATGCTTTCAAGCAGAGAGCCTAGGGACCCCAGCACTGGACTTGATCTTGCTAACAGGCATAGAAAAATGCCACAGTTAATGTGTTCCATTTCAATGCAGGAAACCTCTAGATGCCCTCTGGGTTAGTTTGTGTATGATTGATGTCTTTGCTCCCCTGATATTGGCTTCAAATAGTAGTCTAAGTGTGTTTCTTTTTGCAAAAGCTTTCAGAGATCTCATCTTTTTGTATTTGTCTTCTCTTTATATCTTCAGGACAGTACTTCTGTCAGCTTTATAATATATATTTATATTTCACATTTTATCCTAGCCCCATCCCTACTAGAATGTGTGATTCTTAAGGACAAAGTTCCTATATTATTGATTGCTTTGCTTGTATCATCAGCGTTGACAACAGGGCTTAGAACCAGAGTAAACACTGAAATATTTGCTTAATGCAATCAAAGGGGCTTCCTTGTTGTAGTTTTTATTGGTTTCTAGATGCATAGTAACATGATATTCTTTCAGGTTCACTTCATTATTAGACTTGTTTTCTGGTTAAATAGAGACTGACATGAGACTAGGATGATAGCTTTGCCATCTCACAGGGAGGAGAAAATATGTCATTGTCCTTGTTGCATGTCCAGTTGACTTTTCTTTTGCAGGAACTCACTCCTCAGAAGTCACTGGACCCTGCAGTTAAGGCGCTCCATACTCCCACAGAATGAATGAGCATGTTCACATGCTCTAGGAGCTTGTAGTTTAGACAAGGAAATAGCCAAATAAAAAAGAAACTAATAAAAACATAATCACAAGTGCTACGATATGAAGTAAATAAGCATGGTGATACATTAGAGTTTGATGGAGCAGAAGGGTGACTACTTTAGAAAGAACTCTCAGAAAGGATCTCATTGAAGACATGGTACTTATTCTGACATTAAAATGATCAGAAACAGCTAGTCACACCAAGGGCTAAGAAAAGATACAGAGCAGTCAACAAGTACAAAGATGCTGAGACAAGCAAGTATTTTGGCAGTTTGAGGAACAAACAGGGGTCCAGTGTGTTTTAGGTGAAATGAAGTATAAAATGAGATTTATTGGAGCCAGATTCTAAGAAGCCATGGTACCTCTTGAAAATGTCTGGTATAGTGCTCAGAGTATGATGAAAATTCACTGATAGGCTTAAGCTGGAGAATGACATGGTAAGATTTATGTTTGGGAATTAACTGCTGTCTGATGATTAGAGAGTTCGGTGTGAAGGGCCAGAGCAAAAGAAAAATGACAATTAAGAAGGGTAAGCCAGGTAGCTCATGGGCCATCCAAACAACTCAATGGATTAAAGAACCTACTTAGGCAGGCACAGGGGAATTGGAGGTTCGATTCCCAATCGGAGGTGCCCCACCCATGGATGTGCTGTGATGGTGAATAAGATGGGGCAATGTGGCCAGCACCTGTTGTCCTAGCACTTGGGAAGCTGAAAATAGGAGAATCAATACAAGTCTGTTTTCTGTAGTGAGACTATGTAGACCTTGCATTAAATATGAAAAAGAAGAAGAAGAAGAAGAAGAAGAAGAAGAAGAAGAAGAAGAAGAAGAAGAAGAAGAAGAAGAAGAAGAAGAAGAAGAAGAAGAAGAAGAAGAAGAAGAAGGAAGCTGTTGCAAGATGATAGTGACCTGGGCTATCCTGGAAGCACTAATAACAGGGAAAACTGCACAGATTTAGGTGTGTATTTTGAAGGTAGGTCCCACAACTTGACAATGGATGCATATGACTGATTCCAGAATATGATAATCAAAGATGACTTTTTGGTTTTTGGTTTGAGAAACTAAGGAACTGGGAATGCCATTTACTGGGACACCAAAGCTTGGGTAATGATCAGATATTTGTTATGAAGTAGAGAATCAAAACTTAGGCCATGTTAAATTTGAACTTTAAAAAACAACTGTGTTGAGACATAGAAAATATAAATATCTTGTTTTAGTTACTTTTTCCTCAGTGAGACACAGTATCTGACTCCTGAATCTCTAAGGAGGAAAAATTTTGTTTTTCTCATTGTTTATAGAGGCTTCAATGCATAGTCAACTGGCTCCAAGGCAGGGTGGCATGGCAGAAGGTGTGGTACAGGAGAAAGAACTCAGCATGGCAAAAAGAATCAGAGAGAGAGAGAGAGAGAGAGAGAGAGAGAGAGAGGAAGGACAGAGATACTCCTCCAGACCACGTCCCTACGGACCCACCAGATTTCAACTCCCCAATCACACTTAGCCATGAATGCATCAGTGCCGAGTATCCACCCCCATGATCCAGTCATCTCCCCATTGCCCTAACTATGAGCGCAGGAGGTTTTGGGAGGACATGTACAACAAATCTGAAGTTTAGAGAAGAGATCAAAGCTGAAGCTATAAGTTCAGAATTGGTGATAGTAAGGGCTCACGCCCAGGTGAGATATTTCAGATATAGAACCTTTTCTATTTTTTTAATTTTGTTTTGTTGAGAAACACATAACTATGAAACAGTTTCAAAACTGATTAATAAGACAGTTTCAATAATTAATGCATTGTACATTGTTATCTTCTTAGTGGTTATCCATAGTACAGGAAGCAGACAGGATATCCTGCCCAAACACTATTAGTGCAAATCTTTCTTATCATTGAATTAAGTCAGAGTGGCTGTATATCTATCCTAACTATTCTGTATATACAAATACAAAATGGTCCTTCCTTTGTATCCCCCTTTTTTGTTTAGTACTGTCAGAGATAGGCATTCCATTGGCATCTACATACTATAGGTGTGTGAATTCAGCAAAACAATCCAACACAGTCCAGCAGTCCACAATCATACTGGGTTATCCACAGAAGTTGTTTACTTGAGCCTTTCACAGCTCAGCATATTAATATGGATTTATTTTATATAACTCTTTTTTATACTTTTCTGCTGGATTGTTAAGACCAAGATAAAGCAAGACCTATATAACAAGAAATGTAACTTTTGTAACTGATGTCAGTCGAGTACCCTGAGGATTTATCCTGTTACCCTGTACCACACTTCATAGATCCTTTGTCTGTGTCAGCCATGTGGATGAGTCATGCCATTGCTTGACCAATTTGCTCTCTTTGAAAGCCTGAGAGAATGTTTTCTCTTCATGTGACTCTTCTTAGGTACACACTATATCATCCATCATATTCCTCTGTGGCCCCATAATCTCCTTGATCAGAAATTTTGGGGCACAACTGAGTTACATGATGTTACAGTACAGGTTCTCCTACAGTACAGGTCTTCACTGACCTTGGCTAGGGTCAAAATGTTGGCTGACCTTGCAGCCATTTCTTTTCTCTAATTTTTATCTGCAAACAGAAGAGAACCTGATTATTACCCTGTAACTTATGCAGTGCTAGAGCCTTTTCCAAATTTGAATCCCTGAATAATGAAATACTGAGAAGAGGATGTTAACAGCAAACATGGTTGAGAAATAATGGCTAATTGGACATGAAGATTATCAGGAGTGTATAATTGTCTTGAAGATACATGTTTAGTTTTAAGAAAATGAGTACTTAGACCAAGATCAGAGAAAGATTTACTGATTTAGGAAACATGAGGATTATTGCTCTTCTTACTGAAGTATAGAATTACTCATACACTAAAATCATGCAAATTAGTGAGGTATCATGTTGCATTCAATGTATGAATATGCTTCATATTGTTTAATTCAGGTTAAGTATATGCAACTCTTTACACCTTTGTAAGTTTTTCATGATGAAGCTTTCAAAATGCTTTCTTCTAGATTTTCAAAGTATACAATACCTTATTGCTATGTATAGTATATTTGCAATTGTTGGTTCATTTAAGATTAGGAAATTCAAATCAATTTCTTATTTTATGAAAGAATAAGATTTCATAACAAAATAATAGGAGAATAACTATAGCTGATATCCTGTGTATTATAATCTTAAAAGTAGGTATTCAGATTACAAAACATAGACAAAAATGCTCTTTTAGTTCATTGAAGGCTTTGTGCTATTATCTATTCGCTTTTTCTTTGTAAGTAAACTGTTTTTAATTTCTCAAACAATAGGTAAAAAAAAACAATAGGTGAAGCCATTTGCTAAGTGTATGGGCGAAGCTATGGTAAGTCTTAGGAAAGAAATAAATGTATCAAGTGCAAATGTTGAATTCATACTTGTTAGGAAAATGTGAGATTGCCTAGCACTGTAGACTGTTTATGTGAGGACAGTGGTGGTGAATTTAGAAAGAATTTCCTTATAATCAAAGCATTCACGAGTTTGAGGCAGGAGGCTCACCAGCTTGAGATCAACTCTGGGCAACGTAGCAAGTTCAAGGTTAGCCTTTTACTTCAGAGTCCCCAACTCATGAAAAATAGAGATTTCCCAGGCAATATCCTTATAATGAATACTCAGATGCTTAGATTTACATAAGAAAATTATATATTTGTACTTAACCAAGTTTTGGGTTTTACTCTTTGGAAAGAATGCTAACAGGGTATGGTATAGCAAATAGAGTTGTGATGAAACTGATTAATGAGATGCAATGCGGGTAAAGAAACAAGGTAGAAAAAATGGTATTAGGACTTGAAAGAGTGAAAGGATCAATGGAGTAGGTATTATAATATGGTTGAACAATTGTTGGAGTAGAGGCACAAGATGAAGGATAAGAGATTAAAATCAACATTTCAAAAGTGATAGAGTTGTGGTAATACTAAGCTTGTATATGTGTACATAGGAATGGGTGACTTAGGTGAGCTGGAGGGAGAAATGATTGCAAGAAGTCAAGAAGCAGGGAACTCAGAGTAGCAGACATTACACAGGTCTGGCTATTGGCCTCACTAAACACTGTGACTGGGACAGAGATGGAAATGGTGCTTTATAGCCAGATATGTGCTTTCAAGTGAATGACAAGACAATAGAAGGGAAGTAGTGGGCAACAATGGGAGAAATAGCAGGTGGCTGCATGTAATGACACAAGCTTTAATGGGAATTGAGATTTTGAAAATGAAAAAAGAAGCAGCATGATTTCAAATTGGAGGTGAAGCAGGCCAATCCTAGCTCTGCGATACAAGGTTCAGAAAATAATTAACTTTAAAAATTATTTATTTTATTTTTATTTGTTGTAGGTTCTCAGTACACAGTCCTGACTGAAAGAGATCCTTCTTTCTCAGTTCCCCCAGCACTGGGATTATAGGCATGCACCAGCACACCTGCACTATGTGGCCCCAGCAGTACCAAGGATCAAACCCCAATCCTTTCACTTGGTAGGCAGGCTTTTAGACCGATGAGCTATGTCCCTGGTCAAAATATAATTCAGTTTTAGGGGCCAGGGAGATAGCTCAGTAGAATAAATGCTTCCCTGGCAAGTGCAAGGGCCTGAGTTCAATTCCTGGTTCCGCCAAAAAAAATAATAATAATTCACTTTGGACAGCAGCATTCTCTTATGGGAACGGCAGTACTCTACATGTGCAAAGGTAAAAGGATAGTTTCTAAAATGAGTTGAAATTACAGGGCAATGGTTGAAGATGAAACATCTTTTTAAGACATTACAAGGGACATGTGGGAGATTAATTCAAGTTAAGGAATAGATGTAAGTCAAGGCAAGTGAGACACACTAGGATTTTAAACTTTATGGGAGGTCCAGCGAGATAGTTCATTAGACTAAGCATCTGCTTAGGCAAGTGCAGGGACGAGGGTTCAAGCCATGGCACCACATGCTATGCTGGCTCTTCCCCTGGTCATGCAGAGCTGGCCACTGAGTCTGGGCACGGTGGCACACGAGTGTGATCCCCATACTGGGGAGGCTGAAAGCAAGAGGATTACTTGGAATCTGAGCTATGTGGTGAGACCATGTACCAAATACATAATGAAGCTTTAAAAATAACCCTTATGAGATTGATCATTATGGTCTTCGATAGGTAGGTAGGCAATGTTTTCAAATTATATAACAAAACATCAGAGTGTACATTATATTCCTTGTTGCATAGACCTTTCTCCAACATAGACCACATTACTAGCCCAGAGGACCTGGCTAACAAATGGAAAAGAATTCCAATTATCTTGTGCCTATTATTAGGTCATAGTGCAATAAAATTTGAAATCAATTGCAAAAGAAAACACAAAACTCCATAAACATATGAAAATTAAGTAACAACCAATCAGTCACAGATGAAATTAAAGAATTTAAACAGTATCTGTAATTAAATAATAATGACAATACAACATACCAGAACTTATAGGATGTAATGAAAGCAGTCATGAGAGGAAAAGTTTTGGTAATGAATTCTCATATCTGGAAAGCAAGGAGCTCAAATGACCAACCTGATGTTTTGTGTTTGTTTTGCTTTCTTTTCTTTCTTGGCCTGGAGTTTGAACTCAAGACCTTGAGTTTATACTGCAAAGCTATCTCCCAGGCCTGACCAATCTAATGTTGAACCTCAAAAGTCTAAATAAAGAACTGCAAATCATTTACTAACAGTGTTTGGAAAGGATATCATGTCTGCATCTTGTACTATGAATAACCACTACAAAGATATATGCAATGTATTAATTTTTAAGACTGTCCTACTAATTGGTTTTGAAACTCTTTCATTGCTATTTGTTTCTCAATAAAATTACTTTTAAAAGAGAACTACAAATTAAGCCAAAGTCAAATAAGAAGAGAAAATTATAAAGACTAGAACAGAAATTAATCAACTGAGACTAGGCAAACAATAAGAAAAATTAACAGTTGGTTCTTTGAAAGATTAAATAAAATTGAAAAACACTCAGACAACTTTATCAGAATAGGAAAGATAAGACTCAAATACCTTAGTGAATGATTCACCTTTCGCATGTATGAATGGAAAGGTTTCTGCACTAGAGGTGTTCTCACCAAGCATTCTCTGCCTTGAAAATCCTGCAGGCTTATGCAGTGTCTTTCTAGAAAAAGAATTCATACAATGGATACTCTTTCCAACTAGTGAAATATATAAACTTTCCACAAAAGAGGGAGTAGGACAGATTCTCTTTTTGTGCTTTTGAATTTAGAGAAGTGGTAGGTCTAATTTAATGCTGCTGAGTTTGTATACTATGAAATTCCTGATTATTTGAAGTGTATTTTCTACTGAGAGTATATGACCTTTGTAAACCAGAGAGATATCAGATGAATATTCTGCCTTCAAGCATTGGTTCCATTTCTTCAGGAGTAGAGCCAAACTTTGCTCCAGTGTAGCTGTCATTGATGTTCAGGAAGTATACCATAGGTCATATAAACTTAGCTAAGAAACAAGTTTGTTTTTACCACACACTATGAAAATTTCTTCTATGTCTTGCTCTAAGGTGTCATTACTTTCATTCTTCACTCGACTTCTCTGTCCATTCTATCCTCAGCATTCCATTTATACAATTAGGAAGAGATTTCCTTTTGGGTCTGTTATGGTTTGTGAACAGGTGTTCCCCCCAAAGCCTCATGCAGTCTTGGGGTGGCTTCTGGAATTTGTGATTGATTACTGTGGGTGTGGGTGGTTCACCTGCCCTGGGGCAGATGATTTGTATTTCAATGTAATGAGCTGCTGCTACCTCTTCCTTGTGCTCTTGCTCTTTGCCACCACCATGAAAGGTTTTTCTCTGCCATTTGCCCCTCTGCCTTGGACCCAGCTGAATATGGACTGAAACCTCCAGTAACTGTGAGTTAAATAAACCTTTCCTTCCTTCATTTTGGGTGTTGGGTATTTGTCCCAGCAATGAGAAAAGCGTAACGAAGACAAGGTCATATAAGAAGTACTTTCTTTGAAGTGTATCACACTTCTTTGGGGGCAGAATTCAATTTGTCTCTATAAGCTCTTGGACATTCACTTGCAGACTGCAATAATCAGTTCATCTTGACAGCTCTCCATCATGAAATTTATTGGAGTAGGCATAAATAAAACAAATCAAACATATAATTCAATGCATTCTTATGAAGTAAATGCCTAATTTGTGCATCTTTCCAGTCAAGCACCCTACAGAGTCTCCATGGTCCTTTTCCTTTCACTCAGCTACATCCTTCCCCTAAAATGACCACTATCCTAATTCTACACCTGTTGTAATGCTGGTGTTAATTCCACTTGGTTTATCATCAACAGCAGTGTACTATCCCTTTGTTCAGACAGCTATCTTTCTGTGAGAGGACCTCAAATTGTGCAATGGGTCCTCACATTGATTATTATTGATGTGCACTTATATAATTTTGGACTTCTTAAATAGCCAATCTGAACTCCTTAGTGCATATCTTTCAGCTCCATTAAATACTGGCAAGAAAGGGAAGCAGTGATTAATTAGAAATTAAACATATTTCTAAGACATCATAAAATGGACAGAAAATCTTATGCTGTTGTTTTTAGTGGTGTTTATTGTATGTATGAGTGAGAAAGGCCTTTTATTGGCTCTATTATTCATCTTGCTTCATTTCTAGTATTCTCTTCAGGTTTAATGAAGTCCAGTAGTATCTTCCTAATTCGGAATCTCTTTATTCAATGTAAAGTTACTTTAAACTCCATAGTCCTGAATATCTGAAGCACTTCAATCCAACAACCCAAAGTCAATTTGCTCCCTTAATTTGAATGGATCCACTTACGAAAACCTGCACAAATGAGATGAATTTCTCATCCATCATTGAAACAGCAATAGGGCCATTCTGTAGTTTGGCTGGATATGCTCAGGCAGGGTGATTAAAGTGGGCTATTATTTCAAAAATTGTCTGCAGTCTGGTATAAAATGTTACATTAGCTAATTTCAAAGGTTTTCTTTGTTCACTAAGCTGTAAATAACATGCTCACGGGAACAAAGTCTCCTCTTTTGTCTAATGAGTATAGAAGTTACATTTGGGTTTAATAGTCTCAATTCTCCTGGACCTGAACAAAGTTCCCATCAGTGCAAATGTCATTTCTCTCTCACGTTTGTCCATGGTACCATGTCTTTTTCTCATCTCTCTGCTTCTGAAATTGTACTTCTGATCTCATCTCCAACTATTTTACCTCTTGATCTCTCTGCTCCTTCTGAAATATCCCAGTACAACTCCAATCTCAGATTTTAGCCTTGCTATTCCCTCTGCATGGGGCCAATTTTGGAGCTATACAAATGGCTCGCTCTTCTTTCAAATTTGTACTTAACACTTTCTGTGTAAAATTTTGCTGTTTTCTTAATTTTTTAAATCAGTATTCCTTTAATTCAGAAGAAAACAATTCTGAGCATATATAATATGTTGATGCTTCCCTGGGGACTATGTTAGCAGTTTTGCTTATAGAGAAGCAGATGGAATATATATTAGATAGATATTGTGAGGGCTAACATTATGTATCAGTTTCTTTTTCAAAATCAGAGACTGAACTCAGACCCTTGTGCTTGCCAGGCAAGCACTTGTTCTACTGAGCTATCTCCCCAGCCCCCTAATTTGGTTTAGTTACCATGCTTAGTTGTTTGGTAAAATACAAATTTAGATGCTGTTTTGAAATTATTATCAGATATGACTAATACTTTACTGAGCAGACTTTAATAAAGTAGTTGTCCCTCCAAAAGTTAGTTGGGCCTCATATAACCAGTGGAAGTCCTTAGGAGACAAAGACTGCGGTTTCTAAAAGGAGGAATTTTCAAGAATGCAGCAGACACTCTTTCTGTTTTCCTGGCCTTTAGAATTCACATTCAAGGGGTGGAGAGATAGCTCAGTGACATAAAGCACCTGCCTGGCAAGCTCAAGGTCATGAGTTCAATCCCCAGTACTGAAAAAACAATCTTCCAGCTGGAATTCACATTCAATACCCAGAATTAACACTTACTTGAATTTCCAACCTGTCATCACAGACAATCCTGGATAATGTTATGTGTTTGTTATTATTTAGATCTAAGCAATGGTAAATACTATATGTGGTATCTGTTCCATTCTATTCTTCTCTAAGTGTATCTAGTAAGGGTCGTAATTTAGTTTAGCAATGAGAAAGTGCCTCTTTGAAGAAACAAATCGGACAACATATACTAGATGCATAGAAGTTTCACGTGGGAAGAAGGAAGATTTATGTAATCAGAGGGAAATAAGAATCTGAAAACCTTGCAATGAGAGACTGGTTCATTCACAGAGTACACTGAATGAGCAAGTGAGTGGTGTGAAATGAGGCTTGAGAGCCACACAGGAACCAGCTGTGAAAGACATTATAAGCTATGACTACAACACTGTCCTTAGCAATACCTGGCTGTCCGACCCTGGGAAAGCCATTTACTTTTTCTAAACCTCTATTTCTTGATGTTTAAACATGTGAGTCATAAAGACTCCCTGCTGTAAGAAGTCAATGAGATAGTGTATGGAAAGCACCTAAGCCAGTGCCTGGGATAGACTAAGTGTGTAAGCAATGGAACCCGTTATTCTTTTCCCAGTTGAATCCTACCGAGTCTTAAAGATGCAGCACAGGATGCATTAACTCTGTGCAGACATTCAGAACATGGTTAGTATGCTCCAACTTTTTCCTTCTCTGGAATACAGTTATGCCAAGAGTCATGGGGCTTGGTACTGATTGGTTCAAATCTGTTATTTCCAGCTTATTTCTAACATACGGAAGGAAAGGACAGAAAGCTTCCAATTTCTGGTAGATTTTTGATTAAAAGCATGGTGACTTGTGTTTTTTGTGGCTTTTCTGATTGTATTTCCTTTGCTGTCTCATTCAGCTTCTTTAGCCACTGTTTCACCTTTGCAAGAAGGTTATTTGGGTATAGTGGTGTGGCTAGAGACCTGAAATGTCACTAAGATATAATGACTGCATGTGCTGCTGGAAGCTCATGATCCCCCAGGATATGGCACATTCAGTAGTATTTGTCATAGATCCTCAGCTTCCACCATAACACATCATTCAAGTTTATTGTCTGTTTTTGTTCCTTTTCTTCCCCAGAGTATTTGATAAATCTATGATGATGTTTGCATATCATTTCTCTGTGCTGTCTATTATGCGGTATGGTATGAGTATCTAGGAGGAGAAAGGTCCAATAATTCAGGTATGGCATTATAAACATTTAATTTGCTAGTGCATAAACAGATTTCTGAGAGGTTCTGTTCTCAGTGGAAGAGGAGAAAGAATTTCCCTCTCAGCCTGCTTGTCACTTGATCATCCTTCAGCTATTTCTGAATGCCAAGACCAGCCTGTGGGAAATTGCTGGGTCTTATGCTGTCACTAGGCCTAGAAATGCTATCAAAAAAAAAAAAAATAATAAAATAAAATAAAAAAAAAAGAAATGCTATCTATATGTACCTGACTCTTCTTTTAGTTATTAACGGATTTTTTTTGTGTGTTAATCAGCATGTTTCTAAACTTTAATGGAATACTGATAAACTTTCAAATCTGATGAACTTTCAAATAATAATTTATTTTTATTTCCACTTGCATATGACAAGCATTTCATACAAAGATGAGAATAGAATGTGGAAACTGAAAAGACAACAAAACAAAATTTAAGTTGAGAATTAGATTAATTAAACTACTTAGAAGAATTGATCTGATAAGCAGGTGCTATTAATGTTGCAGTTCTATATAATGGGGCATATAAACATGCTCAATATAGTCAAGTAGTTTTTTTGGGGGGTGGCATTTTTATATACATTGATTTATAAGTTGGGCATCTTTGAATCCTAAAAGCAGGGACATTAGGAGTTGCTCCTTACCTTATAAGTCAGTTAGCTTCTGTTTGCAGCACTGGCTGAAATCATGCTGGATTTTCAAGCCAGAAATTTAATCAGTGTTATTGGGTAACTGTTTTTGTGGGAAAAGGATTAAAAAAAAAAAAAAAAAAAAAGATTTAGACTACTTGGAAAAAGGTCAGAAAACTAATTATATGAGCAATAAAAATTGGTTAGAGGAAGATGTAAAAACATGGAACATCAAAACAGTGACAAAATTCTTGGTAAAATAGTAACAGAGGGACCAGCCAAATAGCTCAGAGAATTAAAGTGCCTACAAGCAAGCGCAGGGTTCATTCCCCAGGTCGGCCATGCTAGTCCTACCCCCAGGGCATGCTGAGAGGGCAATTGAGACTTGGTGTGGTGGTGTGCACTTGTAATCCCAGTTCTCGGGGGGGATGTAAACAGTCAGATCACTATGAGTCTGATTTAGTAGTGAGACGCTGAGCACCCTGTAGAACCTTTCCTAAAGTACAAAAATAGTAGTAATAGAGAGCCAATCCCTAATAGCTGCGGTAGTGGACAGAAAACTGGGCACCACAGTTAGATTCTACAGCCCTGCTCCCCAACCTTGCCTGAGGGCTTCCAGTCACAAGCTTGGACTCTCTATTTCCCCTGGTAATGATTTACATTTAAAATATTAAAAGAGATAACTGACATATGAGAATACATGACTCTAGTGAGAGCAGGAATTTGAAAGCACTCTGAAAATCATAAGGTTGCATCACACTTACATTTTGTATATTAGTCATGCTTTATCACTTACAAAACAATTTGACATTAATACGTCTCCTTTCTAAATTTTGCCATATTTTCACATTTCTGCCCTCATAGTGGATTTCTGAAGGAAAATATAAGCAACCAATAATTTCACTATATCCCAGAACTTTAGGGTTTACTGTTTGTTTGCTTGTTTTTCATTTACAAAAAGCTGGAAGTTCTCTGTTGCAAAGGAAGAGGAATCTACTTGATCACTAAGACATTTGTTCACAAAATTCCACTTGCAAATCCCAAGCCACATCTTCTGTTAAAACAAAACTCACCACCTTATGCTTTATCTACCTTTAGGGACATTCTGATATTTCTTTATTCATATGGAGAGAGAAGCTTTTGGCCTTTTTCTATGTCTGATATCACACTTGCTGCCCTTTGGGCATTTCATAAATGTATATCATCATTTCCATTTGTGTTAGTAAGAGTCTTTTGTGTGTCAATAAAGTCATCCATCAGGTTACAAATAATTTACATTATATATCCTCTTCCCCAAATGACTTTGTTTCTTCAGTGCAGCCAGAATATATTTTATGCTTTATCTGGCCTTTCTAGATCCTTATAAGTTTGCTCATATATATATATTACCAAAATGGTTCTCACACTAAAATGCTAACACTGCTACCACATCCATATCTAAGCACAATTGAATTGACTCATTATTGTGAATGTGTTTTGCATCTTCAATTTCTGATATAGTTTAAAAATATGCCTATCACTTTGCTTGCTAGAACAATTTTAGATCTTATGTAAGGTATATATATGTCCTCTACCTTCATGTTAATTATGTAATATATCCATTTACCGCCTTCTAAAGTAGTTGGTTAACAAGAACGATGTTTAGTATTTCTATACAAAGTGCTTACAAAAATAAGACAGGAAGGAGTCTTTCCAAAGGAGAATGATTATGGTACTGAGCTTTTAGTAGCCACAACACTAATTTACAACATTATTCCAATATATTTCAAATTTTAATATTCCCTTGAATGTGGTGTCAGCTGCTGGCTGGAGCTAGTCATAAAGTGCCTCATTCATATAACAATTTAATTTCATAAGCTTTTGTTAAAATAACTATTTATAAAATTTGGATGAGATATATATTCTTAGGTTATTGCTTCCATATGTGTCCTTTGTCCATGTACATATAAACCCAAAAATGCTTCCTTAATTGTATAATACTCTATTTATTCACAAAAGAGCAATTAATCATCTTTCTGGATGAAAAATAATGCTACCTGTCTTATTTGGATCTTCAAATATGGAGCTCAGCAGAAAATGATGTTTTCTCTGTGTAAGGTCTGACAACCAATCAGTCACTTACCAGATGCATATTGACCTCTCCAAGTGTTGAAGAACTCTTGGAACCGAGAGAGCCCATGCTGGATTCCGGGTTCTATGAGTGGTAAAACAAAGTACAAGTAATGAAAAATATTGCAGACTCAAGTCTATATTTATAGATATGAGAAATAATTTGGAAACAGGCTTATTTCACAATGTTTTGGTGCTGAGTACTGTAATCTGAATTATTTTACTTTGCAATTTCTATCCCATTCTGGAATTGCACTAATTGAACACTGGTTGCTTCCTGTGCGTTATGTCAAAAATACTGTTATGGAGTTGCAGAAAACTAGCGAGATCTAGTAAAGTCAATTGTTTTTCTATGATACAATGAACTTTAAAACTAGAACAGAGGCCTAGTCTAGCAGTGATTTGTAAAGAGGTACTTAGTATTACAGTTAGTAACCTCGCTTATCCTCAGCTTTTCAAAATACTCAGAAGTACCCCAGGATTTCGAAAATATTTGTTAATGAGAGCTGACATGAAGGCCAGGACTGAGGAACTATATAGTATATAAAAACTGAGAGGTCACATGGTGCTGGAAAGGGAAAAGCTTGATTGCACAACTTAGAAGGAAAACATCTTTTTTAAACAGGTGGGACTCTGTCAAAGTAATTCATTTCTAGATATTCTGAGGACAGTACTTTGTAATCTGCATTTTGTAAGCTTATTTTTTTCTATTTATATTTCAATTTGCTTTTTAAATGTATTTGTTACAGAGTCTCACTATGTAGCTCAAACTCACAGTGATCCTCCTATTTTCACTCTCCCCAGAGCTGGGATTATAGGCGTGCATCACCACACTGGTCTCCACGACCAGCTCAGCACACTTGGGCACGGGACCCGTACAGCATGTGGCTCTGGGGTTCAAACTCCGGTCCTTGCACTTGCCTAAGGAGATGCTTAGTGTGTTGAGCTATCCTGATGGCCCTTAAATGCGTCATCTTGCTGAACTCTACAAAATGGATTCTCGTTGAAACTTATGCTGCCACAAGTAGATGAGCAACATTGCTCCTCCTCCTGGATTCTTTGGAATTGCATATCATATCTTTTTGCTTGAGCTTCTTCCTTTTCTTTTCTTCAGCAGATGTTTATTCCATGTAAAAGTATTAGCTGCTTATTCAATGAATTTGATTACAGAGACACTGAGAACATTTATAAAATATTGTAGAATCTCATGTAAATATGTGCATGTACATTTAGGTACAAAAGTAAGGGAGCGAGCCAGTCACGGTGGTGCATGCCTGTAATCCCAGCAATTGGGAGGCTCAGGCAGGAAGATACTTGCAAGTTTGAGACCAGCCTTGGCTACAAAGTGAGCTCAAAGACAGCCTGAACTGCAGTGAGACTCTGTTTCAAAAAAGACAACATAAACCAAACAGGAATAGAAGGAAAGAATGAGGAGAAAGATATGAAGATATAGATTGAGGGGACAGACAGACAGATAGAGAGACAGACACACAGAGACCCACAGAAACAGAGATAGAGACAGTCAAACAAACAGAACTTTACCTCTTCAGAGGTAGGAGGAACTGCCTTTGACAAGATTCTTACTAATCAGGGTAAAAACACATGTATTGTGAGATTGCTAAGAATAAACTGTGCTATGAATGGGTGGGAGGAAGGAGGTAATGTGAAAGTGACTGCATAGTCTGGGTGAGAGGTAATAAAGGATAGTACTGAAGGGAGTGACAAATAGTAGGTACATTTCCATGGCAAAGCTGCTGGATTTTCTTACAACCTATATGGATATGAGAGGGAGAAAGTAGAACTGAGATTACACTGGCTTTTGCTTGAGGTGCAAGAAGTTTCCTTGAAGACAATAAATACAAAATGCTCAGTATTGCCTGACTATTGTTGCCCAATCAAACACCAACAGTAACATAAATAATCCCAGAATCCTTCAGTATATGCCTACAAAATAGGCTATATTCACTGTAATACACTACATTTCCTTAGCTCTATGCCTAGCATTAACATCAAGGAAAAAGATCCAAGCTGATTATTAGGAACCCTGAATCCAAGTCCAATTCCAACAATGGTCATTGTATGATTCCATACAAGCCCTTTAGTTGTGCAGCGTCTAGGGGTATTAATCAGTACCGCACAGTCTAATAGAAAATCTGTACTTAATAGCTCACAGGGTGGTAAGAGAAAAGGAAAATCAAAGCACAAACTGTGAATGATATGAAAATGCAGTGATGGTAAAAGTGTCAGAGAAATGCCAGGCATGTGAAGTCAGCATATTCATTACAATGGTTCATACTGTGCAGAGTTCAATTTCAGATACGAAAGATCTTGCTGTACTGCTTTTGGTTTCTTCAGAATATTAAAGATCACCTTGCTCGTACACTAAGCTTTCTGAATTGAACACCTACTATCTTCCATTTAAGTCTCTGATTTTCTTTGAAGCCATTATTAATTCACCTCCCACCTGCTCTCTCCTCACGCTCAGTCATGTAGTCCACATACCTCTTTCCAGATCCACAATCTTAACCCATTTCATGACTTCAATGTTGGGTACCAAGTAGCTTCCATCTCTTAGGCCAATTTTTCTATCCTTGGTGGATGGCTAGAGCACTGACTTGAGAAGGCTTCTGAGGTTTAGTGCAAGTGTATGGTGAAGAATATTCTGATTCATATGTGCTTTAGAGCAGAAATTGCCTGCATGCTCTGAATTTCACATATCCAATTGGAGATTTAACTTAGTTTTGCTTTTAATCTTAGAATTCCAGGCATGTGCTGACCCAAGGAGACAGTTATGGATTTTCTTGTTCTTTTTCATGCAACAGAACTTTTTTTCAGGGAAATCTCTTGTGCATATTCCCTTCATCTCTTTAAATTTTAACTGTTTTCCAGGGCATTCCACAAATATAATCACTTTTAACAATTTTCCTATTCCCCTAGAAACTTCTTGTGTTTATGCAAGCTTATAGTAATAGTTTTAACAGTAACAAAATCATATTGTAAGTATTTTAATTATGTTTTTGAAGGTAATAATATAGCTGAAAGCTTATTCCACAAAAATTGCCAGTTGATTGATTTTTAACGTAGGTGTTTTTGTAATGTCTTTAATTCAAAGACAGGGAAGCATAGGTACAATGCAGTAAGGTATTTTGTCCAGGGTCATGCAGCTAGTAAGGTGGGAAGCTAGGATTCAAAACTGGGTCTTTTTCTCTAAAGCCCTTCTTTTAAAACATCAGAGTGGTGTGAATGAGACCACCTGGGGCCCAATGGTGCTCCTTTGTCTCAGAGCCCACGCCAGGCATGTCAGTGGAACTTCCTCCATCAGACAGGCCAGGTGTGGGACCCTGTGGCAGAACTCCCTGCAAAGAGGCTAGAGACAAGACCCACACACCTGATCCAGGAACAGAACATTGTGCCAGAGTGGCACAGAGGGTTCACCTTCAAGGGCTGCAGCAGAAAGAACTGGAGCACAGCAGTCAGACCCAATTATTCTACTCACCTGGACAAATTTGAACTTGGTAGATCCGGACCTGGTGCAAAGCTCTACATCAAAAGTCAAAAGACAGTGCTATATAAAATGACAAAGAGAAGGAGTAGGTCTGGCAAGATAGCTCAGCGGTCTAGAGCGCCTCTCAGGGACCGCGGTTCGAGCCCCAGCACCACATGCCATGCTAGCCCCTCCCCGCAGGGCCGGCTGAGCTCACCCCCCACCCCCGCGAAAAAAGAATCCGTGATGTGTAGCAAGACACTGTAATAAATAAAGGAATTAAAAAAGAAAGAGAAGGAGCAAAATGCATTCTCAGGCCTCCAGTCTACCCAGAACAAATGCAAGAGCCAATAGTGGAGAAGAAATTGGAAATCACACACCTGAAATCTCTGAATAATAGCATCTGATGTAAAGAAACAACTGCAGAAAGGTATAGAGGAAATCATATTACAAATAATTTCTGAAGTAAAAAATAAATTATAACTACAATGAAGGTAGTACTAAGAAGCACTACTTTTACTTCTTTTTACCCTGATAAAAATAGACAATAATAGAGAAATGATGGAATACTTGAATGAGCAATATAGGAAAGAAATAAAATGCACGAAGCAGATTCAAAGTGATATACAGAAAATTAAAACTTCAATCACAAGCTGGTAAAACTATTTGAATGAAAGTGAAAATAGACTTTCAGACCTTAAAGACACCATTATAGCTAGTAAAAAGGTAAGAAATGATCCCTTAAAAACAACTAGGATGCAGGAGAAAGTAATTCATTACCTGCAAGACAATGCAAGGATGAACGTGAGACTAATAGGTATCAATGAGAAGGAAGGAATCAATACAAATGATATGAAAAGAATATGGACAGAAGTAATAGCAGAAAACTTCCCAAATATGGGGAAACAATCTAATATTCAGGTAACCAAAGCACATAGACCTCCAAATAGCATCAACACAATTAAAACCACTCCCAGACATAAAATAATCAAGATCTCAGAAATTTAGTACAGGAATGGTATATGAAAAGCAACAAGAGAAAAGAAACAGATCACATTTAAAGGAAAACCCATCAGAATAATGGCAGATTTCTCTTCACAAACCATCAAGTCAAGAAGAGCATGGAGCAAAGTACTTCAGGTCTTGTAAGAAACCAGCAGTGTGTATGGATATTGTTGATTAACACTGAGATGCATAGTGTTGCTAAGTTTCTGCTTCCAGAACCCAGGACATATATATGTGTGTGTTCCTTTAAGGTGCAGTCCATGGTTTCCCAGCATTTCACAGCTTCAAAATACTTCCAGGGCCAGTGAGATAGCTCAGGGGATTAAAGCATTAAAGTGCCTGCTTAGGCAGACAAAGGAACTGGTGTTTGATCCCCAGTGTACTGAGACAGCAAATGAGTCTGGGAGTGGTGGCACACTCCTATATTCCCAGTGCTTGGGAAGCTGCAAACAGGAGAATCACTACGACTCTGATCTATGAAGTGAGACCTTGTAGGTTCTATATTAAATACATTTAAAAATACTTCAAGATCCTGTCTTTTGCTTAATTATTTACATTTCCATAGTTTCCACACTGTGCCAGTGTTGTGGGCTGAAACTTAAAATTAGTTTATGGTAACTTTACTGAGGTTTAGTTTCAATATGTAAATATGCATACTTGTTCATCTTTTCATATAAAAATAAGACCTTGCTTATTATTATGAGTTTGCTAAGGAAAGTTTCTCTCCTTTTATTGCATAACCATAATCATAATGATTTACTTATGTTTTTCGATGTCAGATTTATTAAATTGAAACAAGGAATTAAATTAATGCATCTGCAAATCCATCAAAGCATAGAATCCTAAATTTTAATCATGTTTCAAAAATGATAGTTTTCTCATCCACATTTAATTTGACAATGATTTTCAGTGTACTCACTTCCAAGCCAATTATCTCAGTTGTCATGGATAAATGGCAATTATTTCATTTTATAGTCACCTATTGGGGGTGTTTATATAATATTTAAATAAATCATGCAATTATAATTGAATGAAAATAACAGTTTTGGTAGAAAACTATAAGATCTTTCATAAACACATAATTCACCTCTGGAAACAAAAGTGGGCAATCAGTCTGCTATGACACAGTTGTCACATAATCAGTGGCTTGGGTTTGAATGCCAGCCTAACCCACACAGAAAGCTTTGTGAGGGTGGGAAATTTATATAACCACTCCCTGCCACAGTGTTTTCATTAATGAAATAGTGCTGACAGTGTTATTGCGTATTATACAGCTTTCTTGTTCCTTAGACCAAATAGCTAAAGGAAGAAATGGTTTATCTGGCTCATAGTTTTGATAGTTTCAACTCACAATTGCCTAGCTTTAAAACAGAAACATCATGGCAAAAGAGCTTAGCAGAGCACAGCCTCACAGTTCAAAGCAGCCAGGAAGTAGAAGTGGGGAACAGTGTCAGAAACACAGAGAGAAGCATTCCCACGTAATCCTCCATGACCCATGCTGACACACATGGGTCTAGAAGCATTCATTCCCAGTCTCTGCATGGCTCCCAAGCCACTAAAGTTGACATCGCATGTTAACTGCCATGAATTGAGAGTTACCATATGCAATTGTAGAGTGTCTGAGATAGTAGCTTACATAAGCTTTAGCTGTTAGTACTATTCTGTTGTGGCTACTATTTTTAGAAGGTAATCTATTAGCTATAAACTTCCTGAAGGCACTGCTCAATATATGTTTTATACAATGTGAGGTACTTCATTTGGTTGGGCATTTACTTAAACAGCGATTTATTAGATTAGGAATATTGACAGAAAGTTTTTCCGTTAATCTATTTTTCTATACTAATTGTAGTAGTGCAATTTAGGATCTTACACTTACATGTTTATTTTGAATTGATTTTCTAATATAGTGTAAGATATGGATGGGAATTCATTCTTTTGTACATGAATATCCAGTTGCACCAACTATTGTTGTTGAAAAGACACCCCTTTCATGTGTGTCCTTGAAATATTTGCTGCATATCAGTGAAGCATAAATGCATGAATTTGTTCCTGGGCTTTCTATACTGCTCCATCTGTGCATGTATTTGTCTTTATGCCAGTACAATATTCTTTTCAATACTGTAGCTTTGTAAGATATTTTGAAGGCAGGAAATGTGAAGCCTTTAGCTTAGTTCTTCTCAATTATAATTCATTTTTTTTAAAAAGAAGACTATCAAATAGACAGGATTGTACCATTGTGAATTTTTAAAAAATCTTACAATAGTTCTGATACTATTGTTTATTTTTTTGTCTTCTTGATTCAGCTTTACTAGTTCATATGCATCCAGCAATCTCTCCATTTCTTCTTATTTTCCATTTTATCAGAGTACAGATCCTCATTGTTGCTACAATGATATTCTAGATTTCATTAGCATTTGCTGAGATTTCACCTTTTTTATCCTTAATTGCATGGATTTGGGTATTTTCTTTATTTTGGCAAGATTGACTAAGAGTTTGTGTAGTTTATTTTTTCAAAGAATCAACTCTCAGCTTCCTTGATTATTTGTACAATTTTTAGTCTCAATTTCCACTGTGATTTTTATACATTTTCTTCCTTATATTATGTATGATTTTGATTGTTATTGTTTTTATACGATGGTGAGTTGCATCATTAGGCTATTTATTTGAACCTATGATTTAGTCTTGTCATCCATTGTTTGCCTTTTGCTGATGTCATTATTTTTCTTTTTACTTAGTTTTACAAGACTGAGAATGAATTCAGCAGTGAAAGGAAAGGAGAATATCTTTTCTTGATCTAGATAGCAGACAACACTTTTCTTTGTGGTATTTGATACTGGGGAACTAAGCCAGGACCTGTGCCCTAAGTTCATCCCCAGCCCTTTTTGATTTTTGAAATTTGGTCTTATTAAGAAATTCAGGCTGGATTTAAACTATCACTTCTCCTATATCAGGTTCCAAACTTCTGGAATTACAGGTACATGTCACTATGCTCAGATAGATAACTTTTATGTTCTTGGGTTTAGAATCTAAGGATTCCACACATGTGGTCCAGCACTCAGAGGGCTGAGGCAAGAAGATTGCTGAGCGTTTCAGGCCAGCCTGGGCTATAAAATGAGTTGAAGTCCAGATTGAAATGCATTGTGATACCTTGTCTCAAAAAGGCAAGACAAGGACCAGCCAAATAACTTAGCAGATTAAAGCACTTGCAAGCAGGCACAGGGGCTAAGGGTTCAATCCCTGGGCCTGTGTACCAGCCCCACTCTTGGGGCACACTGAGCGGGCAATTGAGACTGGGCATGGTAGCATGCACCTGTAATCCAGGTGCTCTTGCTCTTGGGAGGCTATAAACAGGTGGATCACTATGAGTCCAATCTAGTAGTAAGGCCCTGAACACTCTGTAGACTCTTCCCTAAAATAACACACA